>JAULBY010060790.1:0-10487 GCA_032358315.1 Ophiocytium majus | reverse complement strand
CCCCTCAGCACTGCCGGCACCCGTGCTCGAGCCACCACCCGCCGTGCCATCGACACCCGCCACCCTGGCGGCGCCACGCGCACCTGCTGCACCAGCAGCGGACATGCTGCGTGCTGAGTGTCTGCGCAGCCGCCTCCCACCCCTCTTCCCCCTAGCCGCCCTAGAGCTGTCAAAATGTGCATGATGGTGTTCGGGCTCATTACCCTCTTTACGGCCCGCTTCAGAATTACGCCGTATATCGTAGCGTAATTACTAGACGGTAAATTTTACGATTACGATTCCGGCAACCCTAATCAAATGTACTACGTAGTATGTGCTATGTAAAGCAGCAGGCGGAGGGACAGGAGGAGTTGCCCGAGAGTGAAGATAAGAAGGGAAGGTGAGACTACTGCTATGCACACATACTTCAGGGAGTATATGGCAGTGTGCAATCAAACGACTGTTTACTTGAACTATGTGGTATGCACGTCAGCAGGCGGAGGGAGAGGAGGAGGTGGCTGAGAGTGAAGGACAGGAGTTCATAGACAAGTTGACAGCGCTACTGTGCACGTGCAGAGAATGTACTGCGTACTTTTATGTACGGTGTCAATACAATGCTCATCACCACTTCAGCAGTAGTATGTGTTCACATGCAGCGCGAGGAGGAAGCGGCGGAGAGTCAGCATATAAGGAGTACAGTCCTGTACACTGTACCACATAATTCAGTATACTGCTAGTAATAGTCTAGAGGAGGGGATACCACTAGTATGTGTGTGGTGCTGCCTCCAGAGCTGAAATAGGCTTGTCAGCCTGGCGACGCGTGGTGTCTACGGCAGCCTTGGCCTCTGGTGAGCGCTCACTACCTAACGATTACCTAACAGTGCTAGTGGTGGCGGGTCACAGCATACAACATTTTCATTGTGCGCCGTATACCGTACGTACATGCATGCACATGCGGCGTGTTAAATGCACCGGTAATCATTTAGGTACAATTTAATACGGATGGATCCGTCGAAGTACTACTAGTAGATGCACTCAAAATGTGGTGTATGCCGCATGTCGTGGTTTTGAGCTTAGAGACATGCCATATTTGGTACCGCACCGCACCGCACCGCCAAGCCCGCACCTGCTCTTCACCGCGTGGGGTACAGCAGAAAAATACGTCGAAGTATTTTATATGCGCTGCCCCATCAGCACGCATTGATAAAGTGGGTCATTACCTATTTTTGCACATGAATAAACCCACATGGCTGTGTATGTGTGTTTGCCTGTTCCTGTTGTTTTTGTTTCGCGTGCTGGTCAGGTTCGCAAGCTTCTTGACATGCTGGTGAGTGCCACTGCTACAGCCCAGGGCCAAATACAGTCGAAGGACTGCCTTGAAGTACCACATGCTGTTGTGCACAACCTGCACTTGAAGAAGGCCATGACGTTCAATCACATGTTGTGCACTCCCATGTTGCTCAGGTCCGTACCGTTCAGTTCCATGCTGTTCAGTTCCAAATATTGTTCAGTTCTGTACTGCTCAGTTTCATGTTGTCGTACAGCCTTGGTGCTCGCGGTGTGCATGTACTGCATGCCAGCATACCTGGTCCCTCCAAGTCACGCGGTGCGGTATTTGTGCTGCCCGTGTGGTTGGTGGCGAGCGTGCACACCACCTTGGCTATTAGCGGCTGGCACTTCAGCAAATACCTTGCGATGACATGACACATTGTTGTGTACTTCAAAGATATGACATGCACGTGACGTATCTGATGCAAGTGTTGTGCTGTCCGTGTGTGTGGTGGCGAGCTTGCGAAGCACCTTGGCCTGTGCTTGGCCTGTGCGCGACTAGCTCTGCAATAGGTATTCTATAACACCATCGCGCGGATGGTTTTATGGTGCTTGCGAACAATAACAAATGTAGCACATGCGTGTAAGTATATATATACTACGAAATATAGTATGTAGTGCAGTACACGCGACATACTAAAAAGCAATGCCACGTCGGCTGCACCGCTGCTATGATCTTGCAGGATGTCAACCCTGCTGCGAGAGACCTCGCCATCAAAATACTCGAGGAGGAGGGGGGTGCTGCTATGCAGGCGTACATCAAGGCGCAGGTGAGTTGTTGTGAAAGGAACTGCCTGAGCTGTGCGAGCTGTGCTGCAAACTGTGTAGTCTGAGCTGTGTTGGGCGGGTGCCACCCCTATCCAGGCACAGGCGCAGGTGAGCTGTTGTGAACAAACTGCCTGAAGTGTGCGAGCTGTGCTGGGAACTGTGTATAATTTTGAGCTGTATTGAGCAGGTGGCACTGCTGTCCAGGCACCGGTGGAGCTGTTCTGAGTTGTCCGAACTGTGCTGCGAACTGTCAATATTGTGATTTGGAGGGGCTTGTGTGTCTTGTGTGAAAGCGTACATCAAAGTGCGCGTGAGCTGTGTGAACCATCGAATTTGAGCTGTGAGGTGCCTTAAGGTGCATTTTTAGCCTTGCCCAGGGATGGTGTTGAAGTAGGTTGTTGAAGTTTGGATTGTTGAATTTTGATTTGGGAGCGGAGACTGGCGCTGCTACCCAAGTGTGCACCAAGGCAGAGGTGAGCTGTCGTGAACTGTTTGAACTGGATTACGAACTGTTGAGTAGGAGTTTGAGGACTAGCGCGCCGTTAAGCAGGTGTGCACATGCACGCGCAGCTGAGCTCTTGTGAAACTGTCTGGACTGTGCTGCAAAATGTGCATCATTGATGATGTTTATGTTGAAGTGGTTGTTGAAGTGTGCAAGCTGCCTCTACAGCTGCCTCTGCTACTGGTGCCGTTTGCTGCTGCTACAGCAGCTCCCGCTGCCGCCGCCCCTGCTCCTGCCACTAGCACCGCCACTCCTGCCAACAGCGCCCACCAGTGCCACACCTCCTCATGTTGAACTTGTACTTCAACTTTGTAGCTAGTCATCGAGGACTGGCCTTCCACCCTCCGGCAGCACCCGGCGCCCCGCCCACCCTTGATGCATGCACGGCCTCGCTGCTGAGCGCCCCCTTAGCCGCCCGATTGAGGTTTTGGTGAGTTTTGTACTGGTGCGCACATGACTCTTTTTTTTTCTCGTCTGTGGACTACTACACAAACTTCCAACTTGTAATGTGCAAAATCTTGAACTTCCCCCTGCCTTTGCCTTTCTCCCGCTCGCCCTGCTGCGCAGCTACTGGCTGCGGCCGCGGAGGAAATGCAGCGCCAGCAGCACGACCTGGAGGAGGTAGGAAATTTCCAGAAAATGTGCACGCCAAAAGGTACCATATTCCGCATGCCCGCACAAGAGTCACCGCATGGAATCTGGGCCTGGTATTTCGCCCCAGCCACGGCAGTGTCAGGGCTTGGCAGCCTTGGTCTGGTATGTTATTTCACAGGGCTTGGCAGGAATATACACGCCCACACAATGTGCTACGTAGGTATGAGAAGTCATCCTGGAGCGATGATCTCTAGTCCTCCACGGGGCCGCTGCCACCAGGCGCACTGAGTGCAGGTGCAGATGCTTGCTCACCGCAGGGGTGCCTGCAGCACCCATGTGCGTCTGTGGTCTTTTTTCTATTCCAAGCCACGCACACAGCACAATGTCATGCTGACCAAGTGCTCAAGCTCACACAGCCACAGTGCAGGAGGTCAAGGTCTGTGTGCATACCGGTCCCTTTTTTTTCTCGCATGCAGAAAGCGAACCATCAGCTCGTGCACATGCCCACCTACCTGCTGCTGCTGCTCCTGCTGCTGCTGTCTCCTGCTGCTGCTGCCGCTGCTGTTGCCGCTGCTGCCGCCGCTGCTGTGCTGCTGATGCTGCCGCCGTGCTGTCTCCTGCTGCTGCTGCTGCCGCTGCTGCTGCCACCAACGCTGCCGCTGCTGCTGCTGTTGCTGTTGTCGTTCCCATCTTGGCTGCCGTGTGTCTGCTGCCACTGCCTGCAACTGCCAACTTGAAGTTTGCCAAGGGTACCATCATGGACCTCATCACGGCGGATGATGCACCCAAGATGATGGCGCGACTGTTCCGGGAACCGTCCATGTGCAGCACTGTCAGGTACCGGTACTTGAGTACCTCTGAAGTACTTCGAAGTACTTCAGAATATACCCACCTGTATACATACTTCAAGTATATACTTTGGAGTGTCTGCAAACACATGGCGTGGCATGCATGTACTACGCAGTATCCACGAAGTGCATTCAGTATACTACGAAGGTATGTGACAGCACTGCCAGGTACCCGAGTACCTGAAGAGTACATCAAAGGCAATGTGCTTCTATGTACCCTTCAGGTAATGGTACTTCGATGAAACATGCTGTGCCCTGCTGCTAGCTAAAGAACATGGCGGCATGATCAGCACTATGCACATCACATCCATGTCATGTCAGCCTAGCATGTTGCTAGGCACTACTCGAGTGGATCACATGTGTGTACACACATGCAAATACCTACCTGTGCACTCCAGTAGTACAGTTGTAGTACATACTTCGGAGTTTGTACTACAACTGTAGCACTTATGTGGTATAACGTCCGCTGACATTTTGCCACCATGCACGGTATGAACTTTCATGTGCCTGGCTGGTGTGCCTTTCCGTGTAAGCTTTCGCACAGAACGGCTGCGCAGTGGGTGCTGAAGATGTGTATTCAGAAGCTGGTGATGCCCACAACATGCACTCTGTGACGATTGACGTGTGACCTTTTGTGTGCCTTTTCGTGTGACCTTGCACGCTGAATGGCTGCGCAGCGGGTGCTGCAGACATGTGTATGAGTAGCTGGTGATGCCCACTGTGACCTTTGGTGTGCCTTTTCGTGTGACTTTTTGCACAGAACGGGTGCGCTGTGGGCACCGGAGAGGTGCATACGAATTAAATCACATGCCCCACCGCTTGCGTGCCCCGTCAATTCCGTTGGATTTCACTCTTGCGAGCACGGAAATTTGCCCACTGTGACCTTTGGTGTGCCTTTTCGTGTGACCTTTCGTGCAGAACGGGTGCGCAGTGGGCGCTGGAGATGCCGTACGTGTACGAGAAGGTGGCTGAGTTTGCGGACTGGCTCGTGAATGACTACCTGCTGGGCAAAGGCGACGCCAACGAGTGGACCCGTGAGGAAACCGCCAAGGCACGTGACTAGTGATGGGTCACAGCGTTTAAATTTTGCGTTATATGCCGTGTAACGTAGATAAATACGGTGTATAACGTGTGACTTAACGTATTTACATACGGCACACGTGTGCGTATATCGCGTTTTCGGGCATAGTGATGTGTCGTACTTTTAGACGTATCGTCAAATACATGCGTCTGAAGTATACATATTCATATTCATTCGACGCCAACGAGTGGACCCGGGAGGAAAAGGCCAAGGCGCCTGAATAGTGATGGGTCACAGCGTACGAATTTTCTATCATACGCTGCTGTAACGCATGTACTACTAGTAGTAGTTACGGCGTATAATGCATACGGAGTAACCTATTTATACCCCCAAGTATACGGCAAATGAATGGCTACCTGCTGGGCAAAGGCGATGCAAACAAGTGGGCCCGGGAGGAAACCGCCAAGGCACGTGTGACATACCGCTGGTTTAACAGCAGATCATGTGATTGCGTGCAATTTTCTACAAAACTTATGTTGCAAGTAGTATTGTTTATACAAGATTAGTTTACATACATTCCTATCCAGGCGAAGCCAACGAGTGGACCCGGGAGGAAACCGCCAAGGCAAGTGTCTAGTGATGGTTCATAGCGTATTTATGAAACGTACTGCGAAGTAGACGCAAGTAAATGCTTCGTTTTGAAGTAGAAAGAAAACCTGCTGGGCAAAGGCGACACCAACGAGTGGACCCACGAGGAAACCGCCAAGCACGTGACAAATTGTTGTGGTGTTGTTCATACCGTCGACAGGCGTTGTGCACCACAGATGTTGTGGTTACGTGCACATTTTCCCTTCCCCTACCAGAAGAGGTGCATGCCGCATCTCATAGTTCTGAACACACTGGTAACTACGTGCTCAGGCTGCGCACTGCCCAGTTTGAACTTGCAGTTGAACTGGCGCCTCTGCGCACTGCTGCTGAAACCGCTGCTGCCCCCGCCTCCTCTGCTGCTGCCGCCGCCCGCCGCCACTGCTGCGGCCGCTGCTGCTGTTGTGGCTCCCGCTGCTGGTGTGCTCCTCTGCGCCTTCGCACTGTTGTCGACAGCTGATTGGCTGGGTGCTGGAGCAAGGATGGACCAAGGTGCGTGTATGCAACTCAGCCAGTGTACAGTAGTAAACGCAAACTGTGGTGCACGCACGGATGGAGTATATTTTCATACCCTCAGTACACCCTCAGGTGCATACTTCAGAAGTACATGTACTTTGCTGCAGTACTTGCAGTACATGACTGTGTGAATGTTTCTGAGTTGCGACCACGGCAGAACAAGCTTCTGCAGTCTCTACCTTGGCCAAAAGATTGCACGTGCTTGTGGGGGTGGAGGATACCAGTTAGATACTTCAGTACTCATAGTATGATGTCACTGCGTAATTATACACGAAGATCATGAGCTTGCAACGGCGGTTGTCAGCATCGCACAGCTTAGGCACCTGCACACTGCACACACCATCCCAATCATCAGCGCAGATTGCAGTGTGTACACAACACCTGGCTAGCCTTGGGACCAAGCATATTTCTCAGTCGCAGGCATTACGGTGCTGCCGCTGGTGCTGATGCTGCTGCCAAGCAATGCTGCTGCTGCTGGGCGCAGCTCCTGCCGCTAAGCACTTCTGCTGCTGCTGCTCAGCACTGCTGTTCGTGCTGGTGGGGACTGCTGCTGAGCACTGCTGCTACTGCTGCTGCTGCAGATACTTCCAAAGTGTTGCTCAGCAGAGCACTGCCGCTGTTGTGGCGCCACCACGGCTCGCTGCTGAGCACCGCTGCCCCTGCTTTTAACCCCCTGCATGTGGACACTTGTGCAGGACTCAGTGGCTCCGCTGCTTGCATGGGTGCTTTCACCTGAAGGCGAGCTTGACGACAGCATCGCGGAGGCGATAAAAAGCGCCATTCCTTGGGCCCAGCCCGTGCTGGACGAAACTCTGGTGTGGGCGGTAGACGAGACGCTGAAGGCAGACGAATACAAGGTGCGCACTTCAGTTGCTACTTCAAAAGGTACCTTGGAAGCATAGTTTAGTCCATGCAACGGCAACACGGCCACTTCTTAAGCAACACCCGTGCCATCCAGGCCCATGATCATATAATTTCAGACCAGAGCAGTTTTACGGCTCCTCCTAAGTGAGCCCCCCTAGATGGCCTTTTACTTGAACATGGACACCGCGCTCCCTGTAGCCCTTTCAACTCTGCGTTTGCTGGTTATTTTTTTTTGAAGTTGGACATCCTGCTCAGCAGTGAAGTTGAAGTTTGTGCTGCAGCCTGTTGGCGGACAATCCCAATCCAATAAGAAGACGGTCAGGGGAGGTATGGCTTCTGGAAGGTAATGGGTCAGCCTACCATTCCAAGAGTCGGTAAAGCATACCGGTATGATGGTTGTGATGTTGAAAATGGCGCTGCTGAAGCATTTCACGACTGTCAGTGCTGCCGGAGTGCGAGCACTATCCTTGCCGCATGAGACGCTGACAATATGCAGTGAATGCAGCAAGTTGTAAGTTGCGCACATGGCGCTTAATTTGGGAGTGCATTTGTGCGTACTACCAGCGAGCTAAGTAGCTGGGGGCACATGTCATGGTGCTGGCAAGCCAACTGAGGGCTGCAATGAATCTTGGAGGCAGTGATTGCAGTACCTCAAGGGTGCGTACATGACATCGTTTGTTTAGACATGCGCCTCATTTCCGTACCTGCATGATTTACCGCGGTTGTCAGTTTCTCGAGCGGATGCTGTGCTGACCGGCGTCATGATTGTGAGTGGCAGACGTGGTGCCGCTGGTGCGCTGCCGAGGCTGCTGCTGAGCACTGCTACTCCTTCTGCTGCCGGTGCTCTTGCACGCTGCTGCTGTGCTGGGGCGGCCATGAGGGCCAATCTGTTGCCGCCGCTGCTGCTGAGTTTTGCCACTAGCCACTAGGGTCAAATGTGTTGCCGCTTTTTACCACTACCTACTAGGGTCAATGTGTTGCCGCTTTTTGCCGCTAGCCACTAGAGTCAATCTGTTGCCGCTGCTGCTGACTTCTGCCACTAGCCACTACAGTAGGGTCAATGTGTTCAACTTGCCGCTGCTGCTGCTGAGCACGTGATGGTGCTGCGACGCTGCTGCACGTATGCAGGCGTACGCCAAGGACGTACTGGTGACGCTCCTACGGTCTCAGGGGGCCCAGGACGCGGCCAACGCCAAAGCGAAGGCCGCCCTGCATGACGCCCAGGTCAGCACTGCAACTACAATTTGAAGCTCTTTTTTGCCTCCGCCTAGGGTGCAATAACATGTTACAACACGTACGTAGACCTGAACTACGTAGTACATACATCCTCACACATGTAAGGGACGGAAAGCCCTGCGCAAATGGTGTGCGTGTGACCAGCAAAAGCATGATCAGACATGCTGTAAGTAACAGTTGCTAGTAGAAGTTTTACAGCAGTACAAGTAGAGCAGCTGGCTGGCGTCCCTGGGCGGGCAGGACACAGCGGGGGAGCTGCGTTCTGTGCACGCCGTGCAGGCTACCAGTGCTGCAAATACTTGGCGGAATATCGCCAACACTTGCGCAGTGTAAGCCCTGTTGGTAACTGTACACTGCATCATCCCTAGCCCTCAAGGACACTGACCGATGCGTGCAGGTGCGGGGGCTGTCTGGTACACGTGTTTGACCAGGCGGGCACTGCAAACCACCCCACAGGCTTCGGCCTCGCCACTTCGCCCCAGCCATGGCATTATCTGGGCTCAGCGACCTTTTAGGTTAATTTCACTTGCAGCAGCATGCTGCCCATGCTTGGAAGTAGTGGTCCAGTGCTGCTGGTGTCCGGTGATGCTGCGCCAGTTGCACGCAGCTGTTCCTGCATGCCATCCCGGGAAGTAACTCAAGTACACCGCAAGTACAAGAGCCTACCCGTAGTGCTACAGTAATATTTTGCCATTCAGCACTCGAGGGATATTGACACTGTAGTACCGGTATATTGTACTGCTAGTAGTAGCAGCTTACGATGCTGCAGGGGGTATGCATGACTGAAGTTCAAGGCTCATGTGTGCACGCGCATGCCATGTTCTGCAGGCTTCGGTGTGTGTCTGATGCATTTAAAACCTTGAGAGCTTGATGACGCTGGGCTTGTGCGACTGGCACCGGCTAATTTGGTGCCCTCCCCCCCCCCCGTCCGCAGGATGATGCCACCGCTGTTGAGGCATCGCAAACATCCGGAGCTCCCGGCGCCGACCCGGCACTGCCGCCGCCGCAGCAACATCAACCTCAACAAGTTGACAGTTCCGAGGAACTTCAAGAGTGCGACGATGAAAGCAGCAACAGCAGCGGCGCGGGGGCACACGCCGAGCCGCACGAGTCTGCGGACGGCGAACCTGCCCATGGTGAGCGGGCAGCGCCCACTTGAGCTCACGAAGTCGAAGTTCAACTTCAACGCACCTGGACACCGGGCACGCATGAGGCACGGCTGGCCTGCCCACCGGCGGCTGCCGCCCGGGTGGGCGGTGGTGCCCCGCCCTTCACCCGTAGAGCCCGTAGCATGGGCGGCGGCACACGACAGCCTGCCCCTGTGATGCATGTACACACACACACATATATAGCACGTTACCCTGCCTTTAGCAGGTCCCCATCAATCAACGGGTTTATGGGCGCCGCGCTGCATCTGCTGGTGCTGCTGTAGGCATGCCACGCATAGGCTTCACTTGCGGCATGCTGTGCTTGGTCAAAGTGTCGTCTATTTTTCCAGCTGGCAGCCCGTGCTCAATGTGACTTTCCACTGAGTAGGCTATTACTGACCAGCTGTCGCAGCAGTTATGGTATTGCATACTTCCTGAAGTATTTCTACATATATATATAGTATTTATATACGTTGCTGAAGTATTTCTATGTATATATTTTTGCAAATATAATATTTATATACGTTGTGCCGCTCACCGCAGTGCATGCGAACCGGTGCCGCCTGCGACAGCCAAAACCTGCTGGTAGCCCGTTCCGCCCTGGTCGTATTGTGGTGAGTGCTGTGTTATCCACACGCGCGTTGCATTTGTGGCAGCGCCTGCCATTGACAAACGTGGTGGCGCCTCTCTTGCTCTGCTGTAGTAGTATACCCATACACCAAACCTTAGGGCAATATCCCCAATCCACACCCATAATCAAATATTCCAGACCAGAGCAATTTCACAGTTCCTCCTAAGTGAGCCCCCCATAAATGACCTCTGAAGGAAATATTGATGCGATCCCCCCTTGTAGCTATTGAAATTCTGTTTCTGTTGGTTAAAATGTATTGAAGTTGGGCAGCAGCTATGTTCAAGTTTGTGTTCTTCTGAAGTCAAAAGTGACATCACGCCGCAGGCTGAGAGCAGGTTTTGCACACGCGACACAACGCGCGGGCAGCACCCGTCACTTGCTGTTGGACAGCAGAGGCGGTGCTGCA
>JAULBY010060779.1:0-10489 GCA_032358315.1 Ophiocytium majus | reverse complement strand
AGGTGCTGCCCTTCCCAAATACGCGCCAATCCATGGCGGAAATGATGGTGGAGATGGAGCGCGAGGAGATGGCGTCGTCCTTTGAGCAGACGGTCAACTGAGGTCACCGGTCACCGTGCTCAGCAGCAGCAAGGGCACCGCAGCTGCCGCCGCAGTGTGCAGACGGTCAACTGAGGCCCGTGTGCTCAGCAGCAGCAGCGGGGACGCCGCAGCTGCCGCCACAGCGCGAGCCGGCGGCGGCGGCCACCTGCGTCAGCGTTGTCAGCTGCAGCGGAGGTGGCAGGCAGAACCAGCGGTGGCGGCGGATGCGAGCTCCATGGCTGCGCTGGGCCGCGGTGGCGCGTATCGGGTGGCGCCGGCGTGAGGTCACTGCAACTTTGCTCAGCAGCGGGGGGGCGTGCAAGCTGGCTGCTCTGTGAGGCGTGCGTGAGCAGGCGTCTGAGCCAGAAACTGCTGCCCACTTCAACTTGGAGCAGCGCCTGTGACGGCGGCGGGTACACTGCGGGGGGTCAGCTGCAGTCTGGGGGGTTTTGCACGCTTGGGTGGGGGGGGGGGGGGGGGGGGGGGGCGCCTGCGCCACGGCGGCGCCGTCACGTGCCGTCGCGACGCGGATAGACCGCCCTTTTGGTTGCCAGTGGGTTGGACGGTGTGCTCTTGGCAGCCGGTTATGGAGTGAATTGGCAACATTTGTTAAACACATGATGATTTGATCATGCCATTTGTGGGCACGCGCCACGTCGCACGGCCTGCACTGCTACGTTGTCCTGCATGCCTGTGGTGCTGTGGGTGCTGTCATGTGGCTGCAAGCGGTGCGGCGGGATGCAGGCTGTTGTTTGCATGGGAGCCACAGAACGGTGCCATGCCGCGTCTGTGTCGGCACTCAGGAACGGCATGCGTGCGTTCCAGTTCACTGCAGAACCCGCGACATGCAGGAATACCGTGCCCTTTAACGATGCTAAGTATATCTCCAGCCTGCCCAGTGAGTGGGCAGTGAATTCGGCCCCGGTGCGGCCCTGGTGCAATGCAACCGAGCTGCCAAAAATTCACATCTCAAACTTGAAAAAAAACACAAAGACATACTTTAGAAGTATCACGCTGAGCAGGCTGACACATGCCTGCCGAGCGCGCATTAAGCCCATACAGCACGAGTGGGCCACCCGTCAGCTCGGCCACCGTGGTGCTGTGCTCTCATTATGGTATGCTGTGAGCGGTGTGCTAGTACTGCCAGTGGCTGTGCCAGTCACATGCAGAATGGTGTCGTTTCCAACTTGAATGATGGCACAACAGTCGTGAAGGTACACAAGCCGTTGTGCGATATGTGAGAGCGAACAAAGTGTGCACGCTCACTGGCGACACACGCATTCTGGCATGATGTGCTTGCTGGCATGTGGGGCGGTAGGCATGGCTATTTATATATATACATACACTTCAGAGGTATGTTACATTACTACTAGTAGTATAATGCAGTGAGTTAGAGTTGAGACTATAACATGCGTACGCGCATCGCATGTACAGGCATGTACACTGTGTATATGAAGTGCGTAGTACTTCTCTCGATTTTCTTCCAAATATACTTCACTTCAGAGGAGTAGTTCAGAAGTACTGTAGTACCACGTACTTCGAAGTACATGGTAGTTCAAGTATCCGTGAATTCACGCACCAGCACTTCAGACCGTCTGACAAACTGGCAAACTCACGACAAGCGGGCTGGCTTCAGCCCCCGTCAAAACTACGCCGTGGCCTCCCAGGGAGCGCCGCCTGCGACCGCCGCACGCAGAGTGGCTGGTGTAGTGGTGAGAGCAAACCAAGTGTGCATGCTTGCTGGTGACACAGGCATTCTGGCGTGACATGCTTAGTAATACAGTGAATGTGAGTTGAAAATACAACACATGTGCATGTACAGCATGTGCAGTGTGTACATACTACTTCTACAAGAAGTACGCAGTATACAGAGTGGCTTTGCCATTGACACCCTCCGCACCTGCTCCCTGCCCCAAAACCCGAGGGTGGTCAGCGGCGGTGCGAGCGAGCACACACTGCCATGGCGCCCTACGCAGCAGTGCGGTGAAGGCGTGCACAGTGTATATACTACGTAGCATATAGCGCCGCTTTGCCAAAGCAGAAGAGTGATCTACGACCCAGCAGTACAGTGGCGGCACTCAACCCAACGCGCACGCCGCGAGTACACCAGCAGCACTGGCAGCAGCAGTGGCCGTCCGCAGCCTTGCAGTGCCCTGCGCGTGCTCAGCAGCCGTCCCACCGCTGCACGTGACCACGGCCGCCATCCCCTGGCGTCGCCGCCCTCGCAGCTGCGTCGTTGCCGCTTCCGCCGACGCGCCGTCTACACGCGTGCTCAGCAGCCGCCCCGCCGCTGCACGTTGCCACGGCCGCCATCACCTGGCAGCGGCGACGTTGCTGCTTCCGCCAACGCGCCGTTTACATGCGTGCTCAGCAGTCGCACCGACGCCAGGTCGTGGCGGCCACGGTGACCTGCAGCGGCGGCGCCCTCGCAGCTGCGTCGCTGCCGCTTTCGCCAACGCGCCGTCTATGCGCGTGCTCAGCAGCCGCGCCGACAAGGTGACGGCGGCCACGGCGACGTGCAGCGGTGGCGCGGTTGCTGAGCACGCGCGTAGACGGCGCGTTGGCGGAAGCGGCGGCGACGCGGCTGCGAGGGCGGCAACGCCAGGCGATGGCGGCCGCGGTGACATGCAGCGGCGGTGCGGTTGCGGTTGCTGAGCACATTCGCAGACGGCTCGTTGGCGGAAGCGGCAGCGGCATGCTGCGAGGGCAGCAGCGACGCCAAATGCCGGCGACTGCGGTGACGGCAGAGGAGGTCACGCAGCTGCTGCGCGCGCGCACACGGCGCGTTGACAGAAGCGGCGGCGACCCAGATGCAGGGGGGGGCAACACCAAGTGCTGGCGGCCGAGGTGACACAGCGGCGGCGCAGCTTGTGCAGAACCGAAGCGCCCGGGCCTCCAGCCCACCGCAGTGGCCAGCACCAGTCACTTGTGCTTTATGACGTCGAGCGAGCTGCATGCTGGCGCCCCACCGCCGCTGCGCCTGCCTCACCATGCACACGTGCATTTGCGCCAGGGTCGACACCCGCAGCTACGCGGTCCACGCCACACCACCGCCGCCGCTGCTGTTATGCAGGGAAACGCTGCCTTGGTGCAGTGCCGCACACGTTACGTCAGCACCGCCCCGATGCCGTGCTGCGCGCACGTGCCACATGTTGCAGGGCCCCATGGCATCACTCCATTCTGTGCTGATGATCACGTTCACATCAATTCATTCACTTGGCATGGGACACGCCACACATGGCGGTTGGTCCCTTGCGCTGTCTGTCGCTGACAGTTTCATGTCGGTTTCATCCGTGGCAGCGCGGGCTGCCAGGAGAGCCCTGAATTATCACTTCGTCTTCAGCCTCTGCTACTGTGTTGGGAGTGGTGTCGTGCTCTGCTGCCTGTGCTGCTGGCGGCAAGGCACGTCCACAGGTTATGAGCCTGCTACACCACATGAGTAGCGCCATTCATCTGAATCCGGTGTGTGGCATGCGGCTGCGGCGCCGTACCGCCGTGGCCAGGCATGTCGGCGCGCCCCACAGTCCGGTTACCCACGCAAGTTGAGGTAAGCATAGGTGAGTTGCGAGGGGCAAGGCAGGTAGCGCGAGTAAAGATTGTAACTTGTTTCATGTGGGTTCAGGGGCTGTCCCTCCTGCTGAGCAGAGCTGCTTGGCCAGAGGCTTTAAAAAAAGAGCTAGCAATATTGCTGTGTGAGCAGATGACTATGGTGGGCAAGGGGACTGCTGCAGGGTGGGCAAGGTGAACAAAAGGTAAGCAGGGGGGGCAGAATTACTGGGATGAGCAAGGTGAGTACCCTCCTAGGGTGAGCCAGATGAGCAAGGTGGGCAAGTCCAACAGAGTGAGATTGGGAGACGATAAGGCACTTGCCTCGTCGATCAGACCACGCGTTCGGAACCTCACAGGGGCAGCCACGCACTCACCGCGGCGTCTAGCAGCACTTGCTCCTGGCCTCAATCTAGCGCGCATTGCACGTGGGCGTGCCGCCTCTGCTGCGCCTGCCTCACACCGCCGTCTGTGCTTCTGCTGGACCACACCTGACGTGCGCGGCTCAGCAGTGCGCGGCTTCCATAGCACGACCGCCGCCACCGCTGCTGTCGCACCCGGGGCGCTCCCTGGTGCAGTGCCTTCAGGGCTACATCAGCGGTCCCCCCCACGCCTCCCCTGCTGTTTCCTGTGGCCTGGGCGGAGCAGTCACTGTAGTAGGCGGGTGGTGGTGTTCGCTCACGCTCACGTGAGCTCACCTGTGACCCCCGGGGCGGAGGAACCAGTTGAACTCTTGAAACCGTGAGCTTGTGATGAGCAGGATCTGGTGCATGATGCATGACGGCGTGCATGCAGAACCACTCCACCGGCGGGCCAGCAACACCATGGTGGCGTGGCGGCAGGGCGGCGGCGCGTGCAGGCACAAGCCGGAAGCACATGTCTTCCGTGCACGCACGCGCGCGCCGCTTGCGCTGGCGCGCAAACGCGTTTGCGGCGGCCCTCGACCTAAGGGCTGGGTGACGCCCTGAGATGAGAGAGATGAGGCACGGCAGCGTGCAGCTGTGTGCGCCAGCGACAGCGACGGCGCCGCTGGTTCATGCCTGCGGTGGCGGGACTGCGCTGATGTAGAGAGCGTTGGTGCCGGGGACCTGCCAGAGGCAGAGGCGGAGCAGCAGCGCGCATGCACGGACGGGGAGCAAGGAGACCTGGCGCGCTCCGGAACAGGCTTCAGTCGAGAGGTGAGATGGCTAGCGGGGACGGTTGAGCAGCCGCTGATGCCTGGCGATGCCTGTCGGTGTGCAAGGCGCGGTGTCTGCCACACAACCACCTACACGTGCGGGCGCATTCGTTTTGCCTCCTCCAGCATTGCGCATTCAAGTTCACCGGCGGGGGCGGAAACACAACTGAATTTTTGCAGACACACACACACACGAAGTCAACGCGGGGGCAGCAGCAGGCAACAACGGGCGTGGCAGCGAGAGCTGTCGCGCCAGGCGGCGGGTGTCGGTAGCATAAGCACCAGGAGCATCATCGCCCGCCCCTGCTGGGCCTCCTGGGGTGGTGCCCCCAGGCATAAGGGGGTTGTTGGCTATCTGTCGTAGGCCAGCCGTTATTTTGTTCGTCAGACCCGGTTTCTTTGTGTGGGAGAGGCAGGGAGCGCCCGCCGGTCCTAACAGCAGCACCCAAGCTGTGCAGCGAGTGGACGCAGCAGCGGGATGAGGACTACTGCGTTCAGGGTCCAGAAGGCCTTCGACAAGACTATGGCAGCTGTGGAGCTACGGCAGCGCAGCCAGGTAAAGATACATGCAGCAGCGCTGCAACGGTTGGTACGACTAGCAGCAGCAGCAGCGCTACCACCACCTAGTGTCAGGCCAGAGCCATTAGGGTGTGCCTATGCTGTTATGATAAGTGGGGGCAGCAGCAGCAGGAGCAAACTCGACAGCACCCCGGGCAGCGGCAGTGTGCTCCGTTGTATCAACGCACATGAGAGGGCCACACTGCTTCTGGCCTGTTGTGTGAAGACAACTAGTATGTGCAGGCAATCGAGTGGCTGTCTGCGGCACCAGCAGCAGCAGCAGCAAGTGCAGTAAGTCTACCTCCCTGCCACCTGCGCATGCCGCTTCCCTGGCCTCACCAGTGCTGTGACCTGCTGGTGTCTGGTTGCCCCTGTGTTAAGCAGCTCACTGAGGTCGAGAAGCTGTACGCGGAGGTGGCGGCCCTCAAGCACGCGGCGGCGACGGCGGCGGCGACGGTGGCAGCGACGGTGCAGCAGGCCGCGGCGACGGTGGCAGCGACGGTGCAGCAGGCCGCGGGGGACGCGCAGCTTCGCCTCAGCAAAAAGGAGCGCCAGCTGCAGGAGGCGCGCGCAGCGGTGGAGCGCCTCGAGGGGCAGCTGGAGGAGCTGCGGCAGCTGAAGGGCCGCATGCAAGCGGTGCTCATCGAGCGCGGGCAGGAGCTGCGGCGTGCGATGCGCGCGCACGTCGATGACGTCAAGCAGCTGCAGGCGTCGCGGGCGCACGTGGAGCGCCTCGAGGGGGAGCTGGAGCAGGTGCGGCACGTCAAGGGCCGCATGCATGCGGCGCTCATCGAGTGCGGGCAGGAGCGGCGCCAGGAGCAACGCGCGCTGCGGGCGGCGCGCGCGGAGGTGGACAGCCTCAAGGGCGACAAGGAGGAGCTTGAGGAGTCCAGGGGCCGCCTGCGGGTCATGCTCATTGACTCCGAGCTGGGGCTTTGGCGCGTGGGTTGCAAGCACGCCGATGCGGTGGCGGAGCTGGAGAAGCTGCGCGAGGAGCGCGCGCAGGAGGTGGAGGAGACGGAGCGCTGCGTGTGCGGCCGGCTCCCTGCCTCCAACGAGCAGCGGCTCCTGCAGGAGCAAGGCGACAATGGTCACGACCACGAGCTGCAGGACGCGGACGAGGAGCAGCTTGTGGTGCCGGACGAGGCGGAGGAGGACGTGCAGTCGGAGCGCATGTCAGCCGCAGACAGCCAGCAGCTCGACAACGAGTTGGAGGTCAGGATCGCGCAGCGTGACCAGCAGTGGGACGCCCACGTGGTGCAGCTTAAGGGCGAGTGGCAGGCCGAGGTACGGCGGCTTCAGGCCGAGTGGGAGAAGAAGAGGGCCACTTACAGCACGCTTCCGAACGAGCTCTGGAAGACGATCAGTATAATCAGGGGCCAAGAGGAGAGTCTGAAGCAGGAGCGCGATGCCGCCACGGCCGCCACCGCCAACGTGCAGGAGCAGCTGGCGCAGCTGCAGCAACAGCACGACGCCGCCACGGCCACCCACGCCAAGCAGGTGGCGCAGCTGCAGCAGGAGCGGGGGGAGGGCGTGGCCGCCAACGTCGCGCTGCAACGGCAGCGCGTGACGGACGCGACCACCATCGCCGTTTTGCAGAACGACAATACGCGCCTGAGCGAGCAGGTGGCGCAGCAGCAGCAACAGCTGGCACAGCAGCAGCAACAGCTGGCGCAGCAGCAGCAACAGCTGGCGCAGCAGCAGCAACAGCTGGCGCAGCAGCAGCAACAGATGGCGCAGCAGCAGCAACAGATGTCGCGGCTGATCGAGCTGGTGGCGCAGCCACAGCAACCGCTGGGGCTGCCGCAGCAGGTGGCGCAGCCGCAGCTGCAGCTGGTCGCTCTGCACCCGCAGGTGCCGGTGCTGCAGGAGCAGCAGCTCGACGCGTTCCACGCCACAGCCCCTGTGAGCGTGGCCCCCTCAAGTGCTGGCGGCAAGGCGGCGGCCACTGCACGCACGCCCGTTGTGGAGGCGCCGGCGGGTGGCCGCGTCGCCGAGGACCCGGAGGTGGCCGCCCTTGGCGTGCACGCCGCGCTAGCGTCACTGCCTGTGAGCACGGGCACAGCGGCGGGCAGCGATGGCAGCGGCGCCGCGGGTGGGGGCGGAAAGCGCGTCGTGGATGCGGAGGCAGATGTGGAGTCCAGCGCTGAGGAGGGCGGCGGCGCGGAGCAGGCCAAGGAGATCGAGCCGCCGCAGGCGCCGGCGTCGCCGCCCAAGGCAGCCAGGCAGGCGGCGGACGCGAGGGCTGAGCATGGCCGCGACATGGCGCGCGCTGACGCCGGGGCAGAGGGGGAGGTGAGCAACGCCGCCTGGGCCCGCCGCATGTTGTCACGCTGATCGTACAATGTGCGAGTGATCAACCCCTTGCTCTCAAGCTCCCGTACTACATCCTCAGCCCACTGCAACCGGCGGGGCACCCCTGCACAAGTAGTGTGCTTGTTTATCGAGACCACATGTGCACGCCCACACTTGCGCGTTGCGTCTGTTGCAAGTGCAGTGCCCCACAACACAGGGAGACGTGATCTACATGCTTTCCATTGTGCCCTTGTGTAACGAGTGGCGAGCCTGACGGCACACACCTTGCCTTGCGTGCCCTCACCCTGCACAGTGGGCCATGCCCGAGGCGCCCAGCATTTCCACACAGGGCAGAACTGAGGTGCGTGTGCCATGAGTCTGAAGAGATGCCGCTGTTGCTGCCATGGCCACTGCATGCAGCGTTGGTCACAGGCACCCGCATATGGGTGCTGCTAATATTGTGGCACCATGTTACCATAAGCACACACACTTTCTCGCGCCCGTTCACAAGCCAGTGAGCGGCCACGATTACCTGCGCTGCTGCGACCCAAGGCCCGCATAGCCATCTACCTTTGTGGTTCACATGTCACAAGCAGCAAGTATCTTCCATGCCTGCAGACGCGCAGCTTTCACATTGTGTTGCCATGGCCGCACTGCACCGTGTGCAGCGCCTCGAGGTCGAGCGGAAGGCCCTGACAAAGTAGGCCAACCAGTTGGAGTCTTAGCTGGCGGTGGCAGCGGAGACGGCGGTGGAGGCAGGCGTGCGCCAGGAGGGGACTGCTCTGCAGTTGATGGCTGCTCAGCAGTTGATGGCTGCTCAGCAGCAGCCGGAGAAGGTGAGCGTCACTGGCTGGGCCAGACGCCTGGTGGCACTTTCACTGCTCACGGGAGCAAGCAGCTACAGCCCCCAGGGTCACTTGCTGACCACACCAAACGCTATACGCCCCTGCACAGGTAGATGCATGCCAGAGTGTGCATGTGCATGCCCGTACTCACTTGTAACTATGTGTCGCCCGTTGAAGGTGCAGCGCCCCCCGCAGCGCGAAGGGCCACGCTGCGCGCGTTGTTCGTTGTGACCAGCCACAAAATCAGCGCGCATGACAGCAAAGCACACCTGATACGTGGCTGGTTTTTCCCAAGCAGCACGCACTGTTCTGGTGCCTGAAGAGATGTGGTGCGGCACTGATGTTGAGCCGCTGCCGGCTGTCCTGGTGCCGCTTGCAGGACCTCCCAGCAGCCAAACGCCCGATGTGACGACATAGGCTGCCCAAGTGCGCTGGTGCGCTTGCACCCGGCGTAGAGCACATGGCTGAAGCGTGAGTGCCAGTGAAAAACTGGCGGTACCACTTGGCACTCGCAGCCATTCCCCGCAGGCTTATGGTGGGATAAAGGGGGTGTTTCTTATTGTGTGGGGCTGACTGAGACCTGGTTTGCTGAGCAAAGAGGCGTGCGTGGTCGTGCGGTGTAGTGAGGTTTGGCTGTGGTCGCCAGCAGCCTGTGCTGTGGGTGACAAAGGGTTTGGCAGAATGGGGGCTGTAGGGTGCAGTTTTTGGCCTGTGGTGCATGCGGCCAGGTGGTGGTGGGTTTGATAGGGTTTGGGGGCGCACTTGGCGTCAGGCATTTACCAAGGGAGGGGGGGGGGAGAGGGGGGCTTGAGGCAGGGATGCAGGGGGGGGGGGGGCGGGGGGGGGGGGGGGGGGGGGGGGGGGGGGGCATGCTTGGAGCAAGGATGCACTTGTGCTTGCTGTTGCATGCAGTGCTTTAAGGAAAACACGCATGGGTTTGTTTGGCTGCTCCGGTCATTTGTCATATCTTTCTCTGAAGGTGCCTGCCGTGCACTTGCTACTGAGTACTTGCCAGTGTACCTTGGGCCAAAGATCGTACCTGTAATTTTGTACTTGCAATTTAAAAAAACTCTGCTTGGGCGCGGAAAGCCCTGTGCACATGGTGTGGTGCTGAGGCATGTCAAAAGCAAGTACTACTCAACCGCAGTGGCCTACACACGGTACTACCGGCACCGCATGGCACCAGAGCGCCGAGCCCGACGCCCACACCGGAGCCACATGTACTCGTGGGCGCACATATGCGTTCAGTCAGCCGGCATGTTTTTTGCGGCACGAATGCGCTTAACAAATGCAGGCTATCCCTAGAGCACATGTCAGCTAATGGTGCAGATGAAATGGGCCATCTCAAATGGCAAAGGTTGTGGGCAGTCAGTGCAAGGCAGCAGCATGGAGACCGAGGTGTGCAGCGGTGTCTCCTGATGCAAGTGTATTTGCATCGGTTATGGGCCCAGGGGGGCCTATCATGGTGTGTCTGGCTGCTTTGGGTTGCGAAGACGGGCTCGGTCTGCTGCACGCTGCGTGTCAAACCGGGTAAGCCTGGTGGGCAGGCCTATGCCATGGTATGAATTTATGAACACGTTCAACTCTCGCACCCGGGCACGAGCCTCCTCCCGCTCCCGAATCGCTTCCATTTCCCCGTCACACGCCCCCCTATAAGCTCTGTCATATGCCCCAACATGCTCCAGCAGCATGTCCCTCTCCAGCGCCAGCCCCTGCACGCACTTACACAGCCCCAGATTCTGGCGCAGAATCACTGCAAAAGGCAGAGAACGGTCCAGGGTTCCCAGAACGTTCTCCGTGCCCGCCACATAACCGCCCAGGTGCCGCTTGTCCACGATTACAGTGGGCACCTCGCGGAACCGCCGATCATCCAGCAGCTTGACCCGCTCCTTCACCGCCTGCCTCGCCGCGCAGCGCGCGCATGCGCACGGCTGCGTGCACATTGTGAAGGAGGGCAGCACCAGGTCGATGCCGCCGCCGCACAGAA
>JAULBY010060768.1:0-10490 GCA_032358315.1 Ophiocytium majus | reverse complement strand
TTGGCGACACTACTCTTGAAGGTATTGGAGACACAACTGTCGTGTTCGCTATGATACTCATTATAGTCATAAGAAAAGACAGAAGCCTCATTTATTATGACTGTATATTTTTTATTCAATACAAACCGTGTGCCTTGACGTATTTAGAAGCCTCAATCATCTTGAGACCCTTCTCCTTCATCACACGCTTGACGACCTCGGCACGCTTACGACGCCCATCGGAGGCAGACGCAGGCGCGCGGCGCTTCTTTGCCCTTCCACTTCCATCTACGGTCTCGCGCGTGTGGCTCAATGATGGGCAGTGTCCGCCGACCATACGCTGACCGCCGCTCTTTTCTGCTGCTTCCGCGCGGGATATCTGCTGCGAACACTGCCCTTTTAGGAATCGTAGTGCTGATGGACCAGTGTAGGATGGGATCGCCTTTGTAGTAACACCGCCTCTAACCTGTGAGAGACCCATAGATGGCGTGGCACCGTTGCCGTTCATCTCCTCATCAGACTCAGACTCAGACTCGTGCTTAGCACCCAAGCCACGGTATGAGCCGCTGAAGCTCACATTGCCAGAGGTCTCGTCATTGCCGAGAGCACCACCAGACATACCGCAGCCGCCGCCGTATCCGCCACAGCCTCCGACAAATGCCCGATGATACCGAGCACCGTGCTTATCCATCAGATACTTGCCGAGTTTCATTCCTAGAGCGGCAGCCTCGCCATCTCCTGCCCTGCCGTAGCCCTCCATTGGGGTCAACAGTTGATTGGCGAGTCTGTGCTTACCACCGAGCAGCTCCTCTGTTGTGATCTCACGAGGGTCAATGATGTTCTGGCGCTCAGTCTGCTCCTCTAGCGCTCGTAGATCCGCTAACTGCTTCCGGGCTAGACGAGCCATCTTTGATCTTATATTGAGACTCAATATTATTATTTGGCACCATTTCAAAGTTCAAAATAAGCCTTTCGGTCACAGGGCAATAATACTTGGTGATGTGCTTAGGGGTGAATCCCATCGGCATCGGCAACTTCACCGTCGCTCTATGACCTCTAAAGAAGTAGTAGGTCTCCGCAGTCCAAGACCAGGATTTGAGGATCGCCATAAAATCAATAGTCTGCCGTAACATTATCTATAGAGTAGGGAGAATGGCTGGCGTACCCAATGAGATACGGATAAGAGACCTGCGTAAGATGGATAACGACCTCTATGCCGACTTTACCCATCGGCTCCTCTTACCTAATTTGACTGCGGCGAAATCGCACACGTACAGTCACGCACTTCTGCCTCTAAGACAGGAAATTAGGAGACGTACTGGGGGATCGGGTTACGAGCGCGTTTACCAAATGCTTTTAGCACTATTAAAGATCGTCAAGCTGATGAAGATGATGTTGAACGATGCCGCGATAGCAGATAAGTCAGATTTATGGAAGAATGTCGTCCTCTACGTACTGGATCATTTGCGCGTAGCATTCACACCTGAGATGATAGAAAGAGCAAGTACCGAAGCTCGCATTGGAGATGCTCTAAAGTATGATACAGATCCAGAGCCTGGAAGTCGCCCACCAACACCAGAAGACCCGCAGCCATTAAGAGCAGCACATATATCATCACTGCTGAACGGAAGAGGGAAGCAGTTGGATGAGCTATTGACTGGGTCTGGTATGCCGAAGAAGTGGATCCAAGACGTTGTTGGCTCACCCAAGTTCAAGAAGGGAGCCTTTACAAAGCAGGCGCTGAAAGAGCAAGAGACACCATTGGAGTTTGCGAGAGATGTCCTTGCCCATCCAGAGCATTTTAGTCTGAAGACTCGTCGCAGGGCGCAGTTCCTCCAGAATATACAACGGCACAAGGACCAGCACAAGCTCCACGGTGGCGAGAGTCGTGGTCCAATGGGTGAGATAATAGGCAAACCAAACACGAGGGAGAGTTATCCAGGATGGGAATGGTGGTTTGACTTCAGTGACTGGCTACAAGACAAGGCGCCTTGGGTTGCTGAACACGGATGGGAGATGTTAGATATGGCTGGTTCTCCAGGCGGATTCGGTCCAGGAGGGCACTACAAACCTGCTACGGGTCCTCTGAAGCCGAGGAAGGGCAAGGGAACGCACAAAGAGGATGTTGTGAAGCACTATAATCTACCAGAATCAAACTCATTGAAGGCGCTGTCTGATGCTACGTCTGTCCCCGTCTCAACCCTCCAAGAGGTCTATAATCGTGGAATAGGGGCATACAAGACCAATCCTTCGTCTGTGCGTATGAAAGGGTCGTATGTGAAGGGCGTTGATGCTCCAATGTCTCAGAAACTCTCTAAGGAGCAGTGGGCGATGGCAAGAGTCTATTCTTTCTTAGACGGTAATACGAAACACGACAATGATCTGCGTGGAGGTGTGTCCATACCCAAGAAGGAGTTCGTCAAGGAGCACAAGAATCTCGTCAACGTGCTAGTGAAAGGCACACCGAGACAGCGTAAGAAGGAGGCGTCCGATCAACTGTCTGAGCTGGTCAAGATGCTCGGGGTGTAAGAATGCGTCCCCGGGTGGTAAAAAATATCCTTGTTAATAGTATAGAATGATTAACAAGGCTATTGTGATTGCGATGGAGAGCATTGATTATATTTTGACCCAGTACCCCAAGGATGACCGTGGCGCGATTGGAGGGTATATGAACTCTCTGGCGAAGTCCTACGGCATCCTCATCCAGCTCCAGGCGCTCTTGGCGGATGTGGAGCACGAACAGAAGTCTGGCTACGACAAGACCAAGCCCTGCCCCTGCCCGAAGTGCGACTCTACAGCCAAGG
Source organism: Ophiocytium majus (assembly GCA_032358315.1). Lineage (NCBI taxonomy): Eukaryota > Xanthophyceae > Mischococcales > Ophiocytiaceae > Ophiocytium > Ophiocytium majus. Next base: position 7,707 of record JAULBY010060768.1, on the reverse strand, counting down.
GTGACCGTATTCACTTTGAGCAGTGTATCAAGGAGGCGTTGCTAGATACTCTGAATGAGCCTAATCAGTGTGAAGCAGCTCAGCCGACTTCTGAGAAATCAGATACTGCGGAAACCCCTTTGAATACATCAGCCACCGAGACCCCAGCTTCTTGTGTCGCTTAAGGTCCTCCTCGTCAACGCCGACGTAGTTCTTGAGTAGATAGCGCAGGGCGTGGTAGGATGTGCTGAGCGGATAGACAACAATATGAGTCGCCTCATTCAGTAAGAGACGAGTCTTCTTGTAGTTCGTAAGGTAGTGCGATAGGCACAGCATAGAGACGTTTGCGTGACGACCCATAATGGCAAGGTCATCTATGATCTTCGTCACCACCTTCTCAGCATCCCCTGTCAGAGTATCATAGTCGTCCCAGATGGTGAGGGTGTCTTTGAACTCGTCTAGATCGGGATAGTCATCCACAAAGGACTTGATAGGGATTCTCTTGAGAAACTTGAGGGCATCAAGGGTCTCGTCTTTGTCCAACTTACTAATGAGGTAAATCCCACGGCTCGGGAAGAGTCTATGATACATTTCAGCGATACCCTTGGCGATGTAGGATTTGCCTGAGCCGCTCTGACCTGCGATGTACCAGACCTCGCGCCGCTTAGGGTCGGGGTTTGGGAGCAGTTCAAAGAGAGCATTGTCGTCCAGCTCAATCTTGTTGTTCGTCTCTGTCTCGTCCTTGATACGGTCATAGAGGCTCTTGACGGAGCGTGGCTCATCCTTGATCTCATCCTCGCCCTTCTTGAGCGCAGCCTCTATCTTGGTGAATGCCCGGGTGCGTTCAGATGGCTTGAGGTCCTTGAGCTCCTTCGTGTACTGCGACCTGTTGAAGGTCGGCGAGGGCTTACGACCGGTATGGTCATTCTCGTGTAGGTATAATATCTCCCCATCGTATAATCCGCCTTTCACTCTCGCTAGTGGTCTTGCCGAAGGGGCGTCATCAAATGATAGAGAGGGCATCTTATATGATGGGGAGATATTAGATTTTACCGTGGTATTCAAAAAGTAATGTCTATAAATGGATGGTAATAATGTCAATGTTTCACTTTATTCCCTAATCTTTACCTAAGAACAATGCCTTTTTTACTTCGTCTTGGACGACGGCGTTCAACTCATCACTGACCTTCTCCAGGGCAGCAGGCATCTTGCTGAGAGGCATCTTGACGATACGATGTAGGGAAGAGAAGACACCCCATCGTATCTTATTGAATCTGGGTGTGGCATAGACGTTTGACAGGCGCTGGATGAACTGGTCCACCTCAAACCGGATAGCAGACTCGGGGAGGTTCTTATAGGTAGCGAATAAATAAAGTAGAGTATCAATGTCATTGACGACGAGGCTCATCCGCCCGAGGTCGCCGTTGATGATAGGTAGATACTGCTTGATGACAGACTCCTTCTTGGTGAGCCGAGCGAGACTCATAATGCGCTTCAGCATCTTGAAGTAGTTCTCTGCGATGAAATAGATGTAGATATGCTCCTTGATAGACTCTTCTAGGTCTCCTGGTGCGCCATTGAGAGCCTTGCCCTTATTAAAGAACTCATAGATGACAGACATCTCTACGAAGCGATTGCCTGACAGGAAGGCGACGACATCTAACTTGGTGATGCCTGGAGATGAGAGAGCGTCCTCCAATGTGAAGGTCTTGCCACCGGGTAGGTCTCTGCGTCCTATCAATACCTCTGCGGCAGTCCAGCGCACGATATGATACTTGAGTCCTTCTCTAGCAGCAGCATAATCCGCTGGCGTCAACGTCTCAGGCGTAAGGGCATAGGCTTCACGTCCCTCTTGAGGCGTCAAGACTCTATTGGCTACAAGCTCATCAATGCGCTGACGGCTCTTGATATGATTATAGTCCTTGACCCCTCCATCCACAAGTTTGGTAGCACCGAGAATATCCCACTCGGGGATGACGCCTGCTTTGATATCACCTATAAGAATATCCTTGCGACCTCTGAGTCCCTTGATGATAGCCTGGAAGTCAGTCTTGAGTTTTCGTAGCACATTCTCCTCGGTGCCATTACGGCGCACCTCTTCAAAGCCGTCATAGTCTGAGGCATACAGTCCAGACCGCAAGGATGCTGTGCCTCTAAGCTGTATCTTGTTGCCGAAGGACATCTCCTTCAGAATGGTGAGGACTTGATCGGTATACTCCGCAGGAAAACTCTTTGAGTCATCCATTCTATAGAGGTAGAATATTATTTTATTGCGTCCCCGGGTCTCAGTAAAAATGTAATGTAAAAATATAAGAATGGCTACGCGCTCCTCTGACCTAGACTTTGGCTTAACAAATGAGGCAATCGTATTGGCGCTCCTAGAGCAGCACTTCAAGACGACATTCAATCGTAATAAGCGGAATGCCGTCTTTGACTACACCAGCACTGATGGTTCTATTGAGGTAGAGTTGAAGAGCCGCAGGGTGGCGCATAACAAGTATGATACGACTCTGGTCGGGCAGAATAAAGTCACTCACTGCGACAAGGACGCGGGTAAGACGTACTACTTCGCCTTTCTCTTCACTGATGGACTCTACATCATCAAGTATGAGCCAGAGGTCTTTGTGACCTATGAGCGTGACGACAACTACCGTCGTGGGGCACGATCAGATTGCTACAACCCTATCCAGCATCTCGTCAAGATACCAGTCTGCTCTCTTTCTATGATACATCCTACTCCTTTGACCGAGGTTGTCGTCCAATGAGGCTCATCCTTGATTGATGTCTGACAGAAGACTTGTGCTGTTCTGTCCGACCTTTAGTATGTTCTAATCCACACTCACACTGTATCATCTCGTTGCGCTCCTCTTTGACTCTCTGCTGACGTTTCCTGACTCCATCTCTTGCTTCTTCAGGAGTAACATAAGAGCGGTTATGATTCAGACACAATGGGTCATTAAGAGCAGCGACAATATACTCATTCTCCTTTCGTCTCTGATCTTCTTTTGATACATAGGGGAACTCGTCAACGAGTATTATCTTAACCCTGTCCCATCCAATGTTATGGATATGAGAGTATAGTTTATTGCTCTTGTATTTATCTAGAATACTATCACAACGATGTGAGGACATACGACTTGATAGATAATGCTGTGTCGTAGTTCCATAATAATAGTGCCCATCATCACAATACAGCTTATAAACTTTGAACTTGCTCCCACTTGCGTCCATTTGCGTCTGAATATATTCATATTTGGGCTTTAGGCACATTTTTACCACTGGTAAATACCATTTTAGACTACATTTTTCATATTACCTCAACTATATCTTTACTTACAGTATATATTTGTGAATACATCCGGATGTATTCCCTATTTAAGACTGTAAGTAAAGAACTTATATGGTAAATAACATTAAATATATGGTATTTACCCTGTCTAAGAGACATTTTTACTCAGACAATCCTGTTTTTTCCTGTAGTTGCTTGACATAATCATCCAGCTTCTCCTTTGCCGCCTTCTCCTCCCCTGGAGGCAGCGTTGGGTTAGGGAGTCCTGCCTTGGTGAAGTATCCGCTCGGCGTAATGATGACACGAATCTCGGCATAGCCCTTGATGGCATCATTGACGCCCATCTTCTTATGTGCCTCTGAGTGTTCCCCTACAGGGAAGAAGTCTATCTTATAGTTCATAGCGTGATGGCGCTCATACATTAAAAAGCCTACAGCCTCTACGACGATATGAACAGCAGAGTGATGGATGTCTTTCATTGTGAAGGAGCATTGGAATGGATCCTCAGGCTTCTCTTCTATCTTCTTTAAGAACCTATCTGCTGTGCTCACAATAAGATGATGATAGGTATTGTGGCTGTAGAGAAATGCGTAGGCGACCTCTTCCTTGCTGATGGGCTCCATTATACTTAAGAGATATACTTTATTACTCGGTGGGCGCCGCAGCCGGGATTGGTGCCACCACTGGCTCTGGAATCGCATCAGGAACTACCTCTGGCGCTGGTGCCACCACGGGCTCTGGAATCGCATCAGGACTTGCTGGAAAATATCCCGTTGTCGTCGCTATCTTCAATGTAATAATATCACATTCATTCTTGGGAAGGAGTCTTAGAGCATAATACAAATCCTCAGCAGTATAGTCATTATTCTCAGTGGTTAATATTATCTGGTTCCTCAACTTCGTTAGTTTCTTTATTGAGCTCTTTATCGTCATTGCCTCTTTAGAAGAAGCACGAGCACAATCAGCAAGGTCCTCTTCCAGAGTAACAAGATCGTGACCCAGTTCACTGATAGCAAGGGCTCTCGCCATCAAGTTCCTTTGTATATCTGTGTGCGCCCCTGGAGGAAGGATAACAGTCTTGCGCACGGTGCTCTTGTCCCAATGGTAATACAACTCAAAAGTCTGGATGGCGGAACACATTTCTTCTATAACCTTTACTGAGAAAAAAAATCAGCCGGGAAGTTTTCAAATTTGGTGACCGGGGTCGGAGAAGACGACAGAGGACTCCTCTGTGGGCACCCTGCCGGGTGAGAGCGGAGTATATTTTCGGGAAACAACTGCCGGGGTAAAACAAAACGGATATTTTTTGTCTCCCATTATAACAGATGTCGTGGGTCGTGGCGATCCCATCCTACAACAGAGTAGATGTTCTACAAGAGAAGACCCTTGCGATTCTAAAGCACTATAAGATACCCAAGAACAGAATCTATGTCTTTGTTGCTGACGAGGAACAGAAGCGACTCTATTCCCAGATACCCAAGACTCTATACGGTCATCTTGTTGTCGCAGAGAAGGGTCTCAGAGAAGCTCGCAACTTCATCACCGAGTATTTCCCTGCGGGGAAGCCCATAGTCCAGATGGACGATGATGTCTATGGCTTTGACATCCTCTCTGATAGTGCCAAACTCTCAGAACTCCCTTCATTGTCTCGTCTTATCAATGAGGGCTTCCGTCTCTGTAAGAAGACTGGTCTCCATCTCTGGGGTATCGCTCCAGTCCGCAATGCGTTTTTTATGAAAGACGGCTACAGCACTGACGTCAAGTTCTTGATAGGACACTTCTGGGGTGTTCTGAATGATAAGAGTTTCAAGCTCAAACTGACCTACAAAGAGGATTATGAGCGAACACTGTGGTTCTCTGAGAAGGATGGTGGTGTGATACGATTCAACAACGTCGCCGCAAAGACCAGGATGGGCGCCAAAGGTGGTCTAGACACCGAGATCAAAGAAAGGCTGCGGCACAACAAGGAGAGCAGTCAGTATCTAATGGAGCAGTATCCAGACTATGTTCGGCTCAATCCTAAACGAGAGGGCGAGATACTCTTGAAACAGCCTGCTGTAGGAGGTGCTGCTGTCAGAGAACTCAAGAACGAAGAGGACAATGGCATCCAAGAACTGACAATACGTTCACCATCAGAATACGAGAAAGCCAAAGACCATCTGTTGTCTGTGCTGCGAGAGACTACCATCCGAAAGATTGTGAAGAGCAATCCCAACGAGGCGGCGGCGGTCAAAAAGGGCATCAAGAAAAAAACTGAACGCGGTGATGTCTTAGGAGTCGGAGGCAGGACGATGACTCTAGGCTACGGGATTCGTTATCTACAGGGGTATGGTGAGTTCGCAGCCAACAAGCACCATCCAGAACTCTTGAAAGCCATCGTCGCATTCGGCAACAGAGTCGTCCCAAAAGGATGGACGTATGAGACGGTCACTCTCAACGAGGGCGTCAAAGCGAAGAAGCACAAGGATGTCGGCAATGCTGGAGACAGCGTCATCATTGGGATCGGCGATTTCACAGGCGGCGGTATCAGGGTCTGGGATGGGGATGACAAGAACCCAGAAGTGTATCCTCTTCACGACCAGCCTCTGATGTTTAATGGGGCTCTACATTATCATCAGACGACACCATTCAAAGGTGAGAGGTATACTATGATCTTCTACAGACAAAAAAGGGCTGGAAAGAGCAAAGGTGTTACAATGAAAGGCAAGGGTGAGATGCTTGAAGAAGATGATGACCTACAGGTCGGCGGCATCTTTGCTTAGTTGCCATTCAACTTGCCGACATAGGTGATAGAGAACCTATCGCCCACATACGCACGCTTCTTGTCCTTTGTAGAGCCAGTGATACCACTGATAACAAGAGAGGGCTTGTAACAGAACTTGTCATCTGAGAGAGTCTTGATGGTTTTAGGATTAGGAAGTTCCAACTGGCACTCCAGGTAATGGATCATCCAGACAAGCTGCCTTGTAATGTTGTTATTGCTACCAAACTTAATCCTTGACGTGTAGCACGTAAAGGTGAAGGTACGGACTTCTGGATCATTCAACTCAAGAGTAATCTCTAACTGATGAAGTTTATCAATCTTATTCTTCTTCAGTTCTGTATCATACTTCTTAGAACGCCCATCGGGACCCCTCATAGAATCCTCAAAGACGATAGGAAGATCAGTCGGCTTACCTACGATAGCAAAGAGTAGTTTCATTGGCAGGTAGCCTTCTCTCACAAGGGGATTCGTCCTCTCAAAGAGGTCTACATTGGTACGCATATCACGCAGCTCGGTCTTCTTTGCTTCTACGCGCTCAATGAGTGCCTTCTTGGTCGCTGGGAGAGAGATTAGGCGTTCATAAAAGATAGCCGTCACTGGTAACCTGAATGACGATTCTACGCAGGTGTCCCTCAGCCATAAGAGAGCCTCTTTGAAATGGGGTTGTCCAAACATATCCGAAAAGGGCGGCACTGTCCGATGAACATCCTGATTGGTTCCTGAGAAATAGAGTGCGATAGCGTGATACATCCCTATCTGATCAGGTGACATTCTAACACCAATACCAGTCCATCTGAATATCTGCTCTGTCATTTCTACACGGTTTCCCTCAGTGATATACACAGTCTGACCAGATGCTGGGGCAATAATAGGGATGTCAGCATTGTCAATGGGCGCTCCATCGCTCATAAAAGGCGTGTATTGGTCTTGGTGCGCCTGTGGCAAAGCCTCATACACCTTGCGCAAATCGTCCATCATAGTGCGATATGCCTCATCATTCAGCACCTTGCCTTCAGTTGCGTGGTCCTCAATAGCTTCACGGAGACGGCTCAAGGATTCCATTCTATATTTTTACTTGCGATTTTTTTTCAGCCGGAAGTTTTCAATTTTGGTGCCGGGGGTTTGGAATGGCGGCACAGAGTCCCTCTGAGGGCTTCTGTTGCGTCAGAGCGTAGTATATTTCAGGTAAAGAAGTGCCTATAAACGCCTTGTTGGATTTGCGTAGTCGTGTTTTTATATAATAATCTCTGTTGTCCTACCACACACCACCATTGCGCCACAGTGCTTGGCAGGCAATCTTTGTGCGGATTTCGTCCTTAATCTCCTTGTTGCGGCTCTGGGCTGCTCGGATCCTGCCCTGGACCCTATTCTTAATCAGTAGCCGATTGGCGTGATACTCTTCTTGAAGAGCATCCACACGTGCTTGACTCTCTGCCAGCTTCTTCTCACAGTACTCCTTGCTTGCGTGTCCGTGCTCGTTGCGGTATACCTCCTCCTTAGCGATAATGGTGCTCATCTTTGTTCTATAACTTATACTGACATTTTTTTCAGCCGGGAAGTTTTCAATTTTGCTGCCGGGGGTTTGGAATGGCGGCACAGAGTCCCTCTGAGGGTTTCTGTTGCGTCAGAGCGTAGTATATTTTATGTAAAGAAGTGTCTATAATGGCTTGGATCC
>JAULBY010060767.1:11961-33987 GCA_032358315.1 Ophiocytium majus | reverse complement strand
CCCCGGCGGCATGCGCCGCCCCCTCAACAGCTCCCACCTGCGCCGCCCCATCGCCAGCCGCTGCCTGTGCCGCCTCACGTGTGTGTACATGCGCATGCGGCGCCTCCAGTGCCCAACTTCCATGACATGCCAACTCTGGTGTGTCGTCACACTCCATGTGGTTACAAAACATGTTCCTTCCTGGGATAGGGCCTGGGAACCCACAACAGCCACCGACATGTACTACAGTAGTACTCAATTTCAGCTCCACAGTGGTGGACTGGCAGCGGCGGGTGATGCTGCATGCAGTGCTTGGAAACTGTGCCAAACTGGGGTGTGTGACTGGTGGTGACACCTCTTCGTGCCGTGGCGATTTCCAATTGCCACGCCATTTCTCACAGCCAATTGCCACGCCATTTCTCACGGAGCAAGCTGGCTGCGGTGGTGCAACTGGGGAAGTTACCGGCATGCCAACACGTGCCCACGGTTGACCAGATGCGCAACAGCAGCAACAACAACACAACAGACTGGGAAAGGCTGGTCTACAGCACTCTTATTAAAGTCCGCTTAGGGCGCGGAAAGCCCTTTGCACACGGTGCGAGAAAATCAGACAGGTAGCGAAAAAACTGGCAATGCTGAGCACTCCAACGTCTACAGTACACAACACACATGCCAGCTCAGCTTGGTTTTGAGCCGGCGGCGGCCTGCGCGTCCATGTGCGTGCCTTCCATTGACAGGCGCAGCGGTCGCGTGCGTGGCATGCGCAGTGGTGCCATGGGTGGCATATGCATACTGGTTGCACCAGATCAATGATGGAACAGCCAGCCAGCTGGGAACTTGGACCACAGCACTCGCCAACGCTCAGCTCAACTCGTACCACGCCGCCCGCCCAGCTGCCTCAGCTCCTCCTATTCGGCGCTTAACACTACCAACAGGGGTGTGTGCGGCACGCGCTGCTTACATGCATGGTGCAGGCCAGCATGCGGAGAAGTTATCAAAATGCAGTTCATGCAGGAGTGCACATGTGTACTGTCAGTCAGCTCCGCACTTGGGGCGCGAGGAGCGCTTTGCACATGGCGGGTGCATGAGTGGCAAGAGCCATGACCAGGCATGCTGTCATATGTATGCATGTATGCGCATGTACGCCAATGCGGAACGCACAGGTCCACAGAGTGGCAGTAACACGCCAAGGCAGCAGCCACCGGCAAGAGCAAGTTGAAGTTTGTGTATTAGTCATGGAGACATGGGGGCATGTGGGCACCGGGTACAAAGTATGGGTTTTTAGTCGGGCGGGTAGGGTGCACTCGGCAGCGGGGCGTTCTTGTACGCGTCGGCATCGGGCGCTGCGCCAGGCGTCTCCGCCGGGAGGGTGGAGGGCCAGTCCTCGCTTGAAGTTTGTGCAAGTTGAAGTTGCACAGCGGCAGGGCATCCACAAGAGGCGCGCGTCGCGGGAATACTTGCTGAGTCAGTGGCGGCTGTCGCTGCCACTGCGCGCTGCGCGTGTATTCACACTTGTACAAGAGGGTGGATGGGGCGCTGGGGCTGCTTAAAAGGAGGAGGGTCGGACCCCGCCCAGTGCAAGGTTGTTGCACACATTAGGAGTGGGCGGGCCGGCCCACCACAGGATATACCGCAGTTTGGAGTGCCTAGCTCACATTGGCGTCACGTTGGCAGCTGACGCGCGGGCAAGGCCCGCACGCTGCTGTCAGCGAGTGCCTACTGCCAGCACAGGTGGGCTCTGTGGCCCCATAGCTGGCTGGCACTGGCGACATGTTGCCAGCGGCCAACCAGCTCCAATTGCTCATGGTTAACGGGACGCACCACTTTAGCAGTGCAGCCGGTGGAGCCGCAGCATTCAGCTGTAGTGCACGCACGCAGCATGACGCATCAAACCAGCCGCACAGCAGCGCAGGTGCAGCCATCATGCCGTGGATCCAATCTCGTACTTGGCCCTTCTGAGAGTCATTGAGGAAACTCCTGAGGCGGGCTCTGCTATTGCTGTTGTGGAGGCAGGCCATGCCTACACACATGCTTTCCTACAGTCAGCCCTCCCTACACACTAGCAGTCTCTGCTCAGCACTACAGCCACTCTCCTGTGCTCCCAGGAGCACCTGCCCTTTCCTAGGAGCAGCTCTCCTGCTGAGCACAGTCCCTACAGGGGGGTCTTACCTCCCCCTGGGCAAGCAGCCCTTGCTGCTGCCCATCACTTCTCAGCCACCAGGCTCTACATGGACACTGTCTGAGATTGGCCACCTTGGATCTTCCTGCCTGCTGTCTGTCTGAGTTGTCTGGAGGAGACCACCTCTGGGCAGGTAAGCCCCTGGCCCTGCCAGCTGCTCACCCCCTGCCCAGCCCCATGTGTTAGTGGAGAGGCCTCTGCCTTCTCACTGTAACACTTCAGAAGCTATGTACCGGTAATACTTCCGAGTATTATCACTGTTGTCGAATTCCCCAAGCAAAAAAAATGTGCTGTTCATGAGACCCTCTTGATACACTTCGAAGTGCTACTACTGCAGTATGTAGTGTCATCCAAAAAGTGCGTTTCAGTTTTTTCGCTACCTGTCTGATTTTCTGGTCACACGCACGCACCGTGTGCAAAGGGCTTTCCGCGCCCTAAGCGAAGTTTTATAAGAGCACTTCAGATGCATGCACGCACTGCCACAGACTGCACAAACAACCTAGCACCCCAACGCCGCACGCCCCCCCGCGCTGTTGCAGCTCACCTGCAGCGCTGCAAATGCCGCCAGCGTGCATCAGGCTCATGGGGCGGACGCGCGGCGGCACTGGCGGCGGCAGCAAGGCACAAGGGCACCGGCGTCCGCACGCAATCATAACAACAGCTTTCCATTAAGCATATTTTATCTGTGCATACGTAAACGAAGACAGCAACACCCTGCTGCATCGGCATGTGTCGCAGTCTAGCTGGAAACACGGCGAAGGGAGCTGGCATGCACCACCGGTGTGGCCACACCATTCCCCGTCATACTCAGCAATGCCCCTATTCACGGCATGGCTGCAAAGGCACCGCCGCCCGAGTAACAACACAGCGCCAAGGGGCAGATCGCATGTGCACAGTCGCCACGCTCGCAGCATGCAGCCGTTGGTGCACCGCGCTGCAGCTGCTGCGGTGCTTACAAGTGTCCACTGGCCAGTACGCACCGGCCACAACTTGTGTAATTAGGCGCAGCTGCTCCAGCTGCCGCCGAGCGCCAGCTATGCAGAGCCACCAGAGCTGGTGGCGCCGCTGCCAGTGCTGTCACCCGTGCTGGTGCCACTGCTGCTGCTGGAGGTGGTCGTCTTGTGGCCCGAAAGCACGTGTGAGACGCAGAATATGGCCAGGACGGTGGTCGCCGCGATAGCGCCCAGCTTGCCGGCAAGCGTCAGCGCCGTCATAATCACGCCCGCGCTGATAACGCCTAAGAAGATGGCGCTCAGGGCCTGCAGGTGCAGTTGAAGTTGCAGTTGTAGTTGAAGTTAGTGTTATTCACAGAGACATGAGGGCACGTGTGCACCAGCTATACAACGAGATCTACTATGGGGACGGGGGGCGGCTCCGCGGCCAGCCCTGCGGCGGCCGGCGGGCTAGTGCCCGGTGTACCCGGCAGTGGCATGTGCCGATAGGCGTCCAGGTCAGGGGCAGGTTTACCCACCGCCGTGAGGACAGGCCGCCATTCTGCTATCATCAGGTCCGAGATGGTGCACTGCAAGGTGACGGGCAGCTTCTGGCGCCAGCGCGCCACGCAGTTCGCTACTGTAAACAGCCCACCGCAGAGCCGGGACTGCACTCCAAGGGCCCTCTTGAGGTAAAAAATGGGGGGGCCCAGAGCACTCGTGCTGAGGCATGGCCAGGTGGTCAGTGGTGCACAGGCTTGTGTAGCCAACCACACAGTATGCCAGCATGGAAGCAATGCTTTGGTGGTGCTAGCAACGCCCTGCTGCCCATGGTTAAGGCAGTATCAAACTCAGCTCAGCACACAAACACGCCCCCCAACGCCAGCTGTGCACACACAATACGCTCGGCTTGCCCTGTCGGTGGCAGCACACCGCACCCCTGCTGCCACTGCGCACACGCCATGCGCTCAATGCCACTGCCGCCATCGCCCACCAGCTTCAGAAACAGCAGCAGCAGCACCAGCCAGCAGGCAGTACATGTGCCCCAGCAGCTACCACAGCAACACAAGCACGCGGCCAGGCGCCAAGTGACCCACCTCTTGCACAGGCATGCCCAGGATGGAAGCAATCATGGCGCCCGTCCAGGCTCCAGTGCCGGGCAGGGGGATGCCCACAAAAAAGAGCAGCGCCGTGGCCTGCTTGTCCGCGTCGCCGAACTCCGTGGCCTGTTTGCATGGGATCAGCACAACATATGGAGCTTCATCAGTGCTTGCGGTTACGAGCTGAAGGTTGTGTGTTGTGAATCAACAAAGTCAGCCTTCACACTCCTGCTCAGCGAAGGATGCCGTCTAGTGTCTGTGTAGTTATCCGTGTTAATCACTATACACAGACTAAAACGAAGGGGGGGGGCTTACGTTGGAGCCGACTCAAAGAATCACAGAAATAAATGAGCAACGCGTTTACTATCACTGGCATAACAAAGCCATGTGGGCGATAACCTACTTCGTAGCGGTCGTAGCACTTTGTGCCTTTGAATCCAAATAACTACTTCAATGAAAGACAGTGGTGCTAGTTGGCTACCACAACGCCTGCCACCACAGCACATGCGCCCTTGGTGTGAACGAGGATGCCTGCAGCTGAACACTTGATGTGTGTCACCAACCACCTCAACAGCAGCGGTGTGCCAGGCTGCTGCAGCAGGCCTTGGTAACAGTCTGATACAAGTAGCAGGTTCAATGTGGCATGGCTGCCACCTACTGCACAACAACGTTGTGTTTTTGTTAGCTGCATCAATAAAACCAAGTGCGGAAACCTGTTTCCATTTCATCTTTGATGAACACTCAAACACCCAAAATAACAATAACAACATGCATGCGCACAAACACATGCCAGCATGGTCCAGTGGCTCCTGCAATGCCTGTGGCACCCCTGCACGCAAATAACAGTACTGCTGTGATACTTATTTTAAGTAACCGCATCTACAGTAGTACTTCAGTATACTACAAGTAGCGACAGCACTTCTCAAGTAACCATGTGCTACAGCAGTATACACTATCACTACTAGCATATCTGCAGTACATGTACACCACATCAAGAAGAAGAAAAAAACATACCAAACATACCTCGGCGCGGGCGCGGTTGAGGAAGGGCCTTCTACACCGCGTTCGAGCGCAACGCGGCCAGTATGAGCGACACACCATTACTAATACTATATGTGCAGTACATTTACACCACAGCAAGAAGAAAAAAGAAGCACACAAAACATACCTTGGCGCGGGCGCGGTTGAGGAAGGGCTTCAGCGCCTTCTGCACCGCGTTCGAGCGCAGCGCGGCGAGTATGAGCGGAATCGGCACCATATTTCCCAGCACGCACAGCCCAAACACCTTGGCAATAGGCAGGCCCAGCCACAGGCCCACGGGCACGCCGCCCCGCAGCTCCACCACCGGCATAGCGGAAATTACGCAAATGGTCGCCCAGTCAGGCAGCCTGCGGCAGAAGGGGGGGGCAGGGGTGGCGTGGCATGAGGTTATTGAAATTACAAAGTAAGAAGCCGCAGGAAGCCATTGAGGCAGATGTGAGCCGCGGTGGCAGCGGTGACAAGGGCAGGAGCTCAAGTTGAAGTTTGTGTGTTGGTGCAGAGATAGGTCAGGTGCGCACACACGGTACAGAGTAAGGCGGATCGAAGTTGAAGTTGGGAGGGAGGGGGCAGGGTTGGGTCGGTGGCGCGGAAGCGCAGGTGAGTGCAGCATGGTGCAAGTGTGACGTGCGGTTCTGCTGTCAGGCACCATGCAGCAGCAGCCCTGCCAAGCGCATACTGTAGCAGCACAAGGAGTTGCTGTGAAAGCAGCAACTTCACTTCACAGGATCCGTTCTTTGCGACCTGCAGTTGCTGGCACCCCATGAAGTGTGCACGCGCCAGCCACGCACCTGCCCTTGTCCCTGCAATACATGGCAACCTTCTGCCCGAGGTGCAGGTGCTCCTCCGGCGTCACTGCAGTGGCGGCGGCCTTGGCAGCCGCCAGAGCGCTGCCCGGCTGCAGCAGCGCCACTGCCAAACCCAGCACGGCCGCAGTTCCCAGCACGGCAACAGCAGGCCTGCGCCTCAGCTTCTGCAGCAACCCCTCCCCCGATGTCACCACCATGCTAGTGCAGTGCCTTGCTTCCTGTTGGCGAGGCTCCTGTCTGCTGCTGGTGGTGTGCAGCAGCAGGCGAGAGGTGCCGATGAAGGTGTTGCGCGTGGTTGACGGAGCAGCAGGGTGCGATGGCCGAATGAAGGACTGCTGGTGCCTGGCGGCGAGGGGCGGGGCAGAGGGCGCCCATGCCAGCGCACACTGCGCGCACACCAGCGCCGCCACCACTGCCGACAGCACCCTCATGGCTCCAGCCCTCGCTTCGCAGCGTGCAACAGCGACAGCCGCAATGATCAATGTGACATGATACGATCCTGCCGCTGATCCCGGGGCGAAATGGCAGTTGGTGGTCTGGCAGTGCTGCACAACACGCGACGAAGACCAACCCCCACGCCTTCCTTGCTGCTGGCGACATGTGGCGGCGTGTGCTGCTGCATTTGGTGCTGGCCCATGCCTGCTGCGCTTTCGTGCCAGGACCGCCGTCGACTTGCACCCTGTCACAGCGGCAGCCGGTGCGACATCAACATGTGCATGTTTCGCAAGAGCAGCGGCGACAGCGGCGGCCACGGCAACACCTGTGCATGACCGTGAGGCAGGCGGCTGCTGCACCGTACTTGGATAGGAGGCAACTACTGGGATCCATCGCAGGAGCGTCTTTGGGAGTTGTGGCGCTGTTGCGGCCACAAGAAGCGGCGGTAAGTGAGTCAAACCACACGGTGGTGCAGCAGCGCTGGTCTGGTGTGCATGCACGCGGGGCTTCCTGAGACAGATTTTCCCTATGCAGGGCATTGCATGCGGGACTGTTTGGTGCACAGCCTAACTCCATCGTCCTAAGTTCGTCAGCCTAGGCCCTTGCAAGGTGCATGCGGTCTCTGGCCTTTTTGCAGCCTCAGTTGGCGGGCTCTCCTGCGGCGGTTGGTTGCTGTTGCCTGCAGATGCACCTGTGTGTGCATGTGTTGCAGTGCGCACCCACATGGTGCTCATGCTGCACGCTGCACCCGCAACAATGGTTAATGACATGGCACAGCTAATGGCGTGATTGTGGAAACGGCGTGTGGCTGCGGACGCTATGGGCGCCTGTCCAAGGTCAGCTGCCGCACTGACCACGTACGACTGTCACACAACTCAGCACCACGGCACCAGTCATGACTCATGCAGTGCACCTTGCATATGGCAACATGGTACTGCAATCGCACCACCTTTTCTGCCAAACCCTGTCTCTGCTCTTTTCTGCCCAAGGCAGTATGCTCTGTTGCTAGCACATTGCTTGTATCTGGCACCTGGCACGTGCTCGGCACTTGCCCGCTGACACAGGCGTACACACTGCGACCTGTCTCGCACATGAGCAGGCATTTTGCGGCGAGCCCTACCCACAATGGGCATACAATCTGGATTTCAACGAAGGCCTTGTCCCCTTCAAGTACGGCACGTACGAAGGTCAGCTTTTTGTGCGGGTGCTGGGGTCCGAGCGAAAGGAGCAGAAGGTGAACTGTGCACCACTTCAACATCAACTTCAACATACCACTACACTACTGTGGTATCAATTTTATTCATGTTAAAAATTTTTGTGGCCGTGCAAAAACCCAGGCCATGCAAGCCAGCATGAATAGAGGGCCATGCGCGGCCCTGTATAGACACTGACAGCTTTGGCACACTCAACAACCAATAAGCGCTGCGGGCAATGGCAGGGCGGCCGGCAGGCTATGTAGTCACCTAATGCATGCACCCCACCATCGCCCCTACATACTTCATATAACAATACTAGCATACATGTACAAGCATGGCTTGTTGCACACGTGCATGCATGCATGCTGCCTCAATAAACCTCCATGCCACCCCACCGCGGCCACCATTCTGCCACGCACACTACCCTCCAACCCCCTACTTCTGCGTCCCCGATTGCGCACTGCCAGGCGAGGCGCTTTCCGCTGGTGCTGGCCCCCACCACGGGCCTTTCCCATGCTTACCTGGAGACCTTGGAGGCGGCGGCTAGCGATGACAGGCGTGTGGTCACATTTGATGCCCTGGGCACTGGCGCCTCTACTGCGTTGCCGGATGGAGCGACTAGTGCGCCGCCAGTGGAGGCACAGCTGCGCGCGGTTGTGGAGTTTTTGGATGTGCAGGTGGGTGTGGCGGCAAAAAGGGGGCATGGGGATGAAGGGTGTGTGTGCTGGGTGGGACTCTTTGGTGGCATGGCTGAAATGAGGTGCATGTTGAAGTTATGTGTACCGCGATGGATGCATGCTGAAGTATGTGTGTATGCAACCTGTTGCCAGCAACTGTCTTTAAGTTGGTGCTGATGTGTTAAGTTTGTACTTCGAAGTATGTATGTATCATGTGGTGTCTGCTTGAGCTAGATGTTGAGTTTTATTTGTGTCTTTGTACTTGCACATACTTGAAGTATACTTCAGTATATGTTTAATCTTGCAGTAGGTGGTACGAGTTGAACGCCTGACTGGTCGTGTGTACTACGGTAGTATCTCAGTTGCGCACATGTGCACAGGGCTTCATGCGCCCCAAACGATGCTTGATAGACATACATCTTAGACTCTGAGTACATCCATTATTATGGATGACAACCACTTCAAATTCAAGTTCATGTTTTGGAGATGTGCATCCCTGACCAATATTGACTAAAACCATGTGCGCGCCAGCGATGCTACAGACTCCTGTGGGCGAAGAACCGGCTCCACCGCCTATCAGTCAGCGACTGTTGGTGGGCTGGCAGCCGGCAGGCATGACCACATACTTCAGAGGTATTTGGTCAAGTGTGACGGCACTGCTGGAGGTAATACCTTTGGACCTTGGGTGTCAATGATATTGATACTACATTAGTACATCAAGTCACCGTGTCCCCCGCCTGCAACGCTTTAGCACAGGTGTGCAGGACGACAGCTGTACACATGTGCCCTGCACTAAAGTTGCTTGGGCAGGCATTGGCGTGTGGTCACCTGCAGCCGGCATGTGTGGAGCCACCTCAATGCTCAACTGGCGACGTTTGCCGCACGCATGCCTGTTCGTGCCAGCATTGGCAGGACGCCCATGCAGACACACACACTGGGTGCAGTACAGTGCCCAGGTGCTGAACAAACGCCTATGATTCCAACCGGCAGCAGTATAACTGAGCCAGCTACAGTTTGCAGTAGCGTCTAAGTGGTCGGCCGGGTCAACAACTTCTGCTGTTGGTCCCAGATAATGGGGGGGTATGTGACGCCGAGAACCAGCCAACAAAGTACGAAAGCACTTTATCCAAGCAGTGACACCGGCGAATAGCCCAAAACAATAGAAAGGGTACATCCGTCTATGCCGCCCAGAAGCGGCCTCATCATTTACCCGGCCACTACTCAAGAACTAGGCACTACTGCGTGCACCAGCAGTGCGGCCACCGATCTGAAACCGCCGCGCTCTTCTCAGGGCCGCGTTTGTGTGCCCCCTGGCGGAAAATAGAACCATTCACTCACCCGGCATCCTACTTCAAAACTACACGGTACCGCGTGCAGCCTCAGTGCGGCCACCCGCCCAAAGCCGCCGTGCCTCTGTGTTTTTGACACATACGTTTTTTTCGTACAAAAAAACGCCGTTCAGAGCTACCACCTGCTGGGACACGGCACTGGCGCCGCGGCGGCGCTGGCAGACGCAGCCGCCACCGGTGGCGCCGCGGCCGACGCAGGCGCAGTCTCAGTCACGATTCAATATCACGTCTGTGTGCCCGTTGCCGGAAAACCGGAAATACTCACTCACCCGGCCTCCTACTTCAAAAACACAAAGCACCGCGTGCATGCAGCCTCAGCGCGGCCACCCACCCAAAGTCGCCGTGCCCCTGTGTTTTTAACGCTCGCCAGTTTTTTTTTTCTTTTCTAAAACGCCATGCAGAGCTACCATCTGCTGGGACATGGCACTGGCGCCGCGGCAGCGCTAGCAGACGCAGCCGCCGCCGGTGCCACAGCCGGCGTGGGCGCACTCTCAGTCACGCTCGCGGCGCCACTGCTGCGGGGCGCGCCACGCGGCTATGCGGCCGCGGTTTCAAAGCAGTACAGCGGCGGGGCGCTGCCGCTGTGCCTGAAGGAGGCGCTGCCAAACGCTGAGCAGGCGTCCAGCACCGCCGCGGAGGCGGACGAAGTGGAGGGCGGCGGCGGCGCGCCACAGGTGTGTGGTCCCTGCAGGTGGTTTATTGTTGAAGTTTTGTGTTGAAGTTGTGTGCTGAGGTTGGTGTGCGTGTTGGTGGGGGGGGGCTGACGTACCGGGAGTCAGTGTGTTGATGCGTGTGTGTTATTCGACCGTGCGTGTGCAGTGATGTGGCTGTCTTGCACGTGTCATGTGCCAAGCAAACCTTCTAAACACTGTTGAAGTATTTTTTTCCCAAACACTGAGGGTCATACACTGCGCACACACAGCATACTACTGCTACAGTTTTGCATCACTGTTCAAGCTGGTTGATATGGTGTGGGGTACCGTGTTTGGCATGAAGGGCTGTGCTAGGGTGAATGCAGTAGTGTCCGCTTCGTTGTGCTGGTGCTGCACTGTCCGAGTCTGCAGAGGGATGCACCCTGATGTGCATGCACCCCCACGGTTTGACCTCAACTTCAACTTGAAGTTAACCTCAACTTCAACTTCAAGTGCAGCTGGCAAGAATGTTCACGGTTGCAGGAGGACACGTGCCGGCAGCGCGCAGCCACTGCTTTCGCAGTTGTGACGCGTGGTGCAGGTCATGTGCTCAGCAGCATTGCGTCGTATAGTGGGGGTGGTGTGCCCTTGAACGACACTGCCCCAACACAGTTAGGGACATCCATGTTATGCCTCTAAAGCACTCTTTGCAGTATGCAAAATATACTTGACGCACGCAGTATTTTCTGGTGCAAGAGTTATGATTACTCCAGGGCGCATGGTGCTAAGCACTGCTAGTAAGCAGCACCCGTGCAGCACTTCATCACGCCCCCAGTACACCACCCCCATGCGCTTCCGCCGCCCCCGCGCACGCCCTTCGTAAAAACCTCCAGTGCACTCGCAATGTACAGTAGTGCGGGGGTGGTGTCACCCCCGTCGCACCCTGCACCAAAGCGAGACCCACGCTGAATTAAAAAGCGACTTCTTTATCCTGGTACAGTATGGCAACCATGTGGTCAATAACAGCCCCCCCCCCGACCCCGCACAGTGATTGATTGGACTTCGCCTACTGTGTTGCGGGAAGCACTGCTCACATGGCGCGCACATGATGCGCGTGACTGGTGGAGAACGCATGACCAAGCGTGCCGTCCCCCGCTGCCAGCTAACAGCACAGCAACTTGTCAGCGCACAATATGGCACTGCTCAGCACCAACCATGCGCCCCAATGTAAGCGCAGCACGTTGCCGCTGCACTTGTACCTGCGCTTGTACTTGTACTCACACTTGCACTTGTACTCGTACTGCGCACTTGTGCAGGCCCTGGCGCGGCTGAAGGTGCCCATTCTGATACTCTTTGGCGACGCCGACCCCTGGGTAAACGCACAGGCTGCTCAGCGCTGGGCCTCTGCAGCAGAGGGCGGACGCTCCGTTGAGCTGCGCGGCGCCGGACACTTTGCGCACCTGGACGACAGAGAGGCCGCGCTGGGCGCCCTGCTGCCGTTTCTGGAGGCCGCAGATGCCGCAAACGCGCAGGCGGCGGGCGGCAGGGGCGCGCGGTGACATGCACACACCACCACCACCGCACACGGGGGAGCCACCCCACCGCCGGAGCAGCCACCATAACCGCAGCCAGGTCGAGAGGCGAGGCGAGCGGGGCGTCTGAGTGGGCAGGCCGGCCCGCCATGGGATATACCACCATCTGGAGTCGCTACCTCATGCAGATAATGATTCTTGGAACTGGCGATCTTAGGCCAATTTTTTTGGGGGGGGGGCTGATTGGTGGGGCGTGGTGCTCAGCGGAGGCGAGATGGTGCCGGGCGTGCTCAGCCCCGCACCTGCTGTAACCACCAGCGAAAAGGGGGGGGCGGAGGGGGGGAGGTGGTGGTGTCAAGTGGCCAGCAGATGGTCTTGGGGGGCACCCGGGTGGGGTGGTGATTGCAGTGGTGCATGCCAGCAGGCATGGCGTGCTTGCCAGTGGGCTGGCATAGGTAGGGATGAATGGTGAGGGAGGGTTGCAGCGGCAGGGTCGGCAGAGCTCTGGTTGAGCTATTGACATGTAGACATGATGGTCAACAGCGGGCATGCTGTCGTCTGCATCCGTCAGTGATGGTGCTTGCCCTTGGACGGCAGCAGGCAAAGCACATGCTGACAACTTGCTTAAATGTGGCATTAGGGTCTATCACAGAGTCAGGCACATCAGCGCATTTGTGCTGCATACAAAGGACACAAGACATGACAGGTGCACCACATTGTACAGTCAAGACAGTGCCACAACACAACACGCTGCTCTGTATTGCCCACCCTGCTGGCATGCCTGCATGCGTGCAAGCAACCTCAGGCTTGTTGCATCATTGTCAGGAGGGCAAATAGGATGGTGAGGCATGCGATTTGTGGTGCTGCAGTACCCACCACTGGCATAAGATGTACCGTCGTCTTGAGTCGCTACCTTACAATTTAGCTGACAAGTGCACCTTCCACCTTCCAGTCGCAGCCATTGGCATGCGCCCACTGGGCACTGGCACTGTAACACGTGCAAGTGACCTGCCCTCGCACTGCGCTCCAAGGTGTGGGCCCCAATCACACTGGCAGCCCCACATGGTGCGTTACTGCAGCAACTTTAGGTGCCCGGACATGGCTGCAACGGCACGCGTCAATGTGCCCTGCTGTGCGCAACTTGTACCTGTGCCACATGCACGCAGAGAGCTCTGAGCAATGCTCATGAGCTCAGCAGACCCCCTGGAGGCTGAACCCGTGAGTTCATGATCATGAACACCGGAGGCACCCCACCCCTGGGAGGGCGGGGCGGGGCGGGGATGGGAATGCCGCAGCGCTACGCGCCATGGCGCCACTGTACAGCAACAATGGAGCTGATTTTCATTTTCACTCTTTTGGCAGCAGCGCGAGCAGACAACTGCATGGTTTGCCGCGGACACCACCTCGTACATGTGCCATCCTGCATGCGCCAAGATGGCCAACTGTACGGCAGCAGCCACTGGTGCAGCGGCAAGAGTGCACGACGCACTACCGTGGTTGACGAGAACGATGGTGTTTATGGGTGTGTGTGCCTAAACCCGCAAAGCGTCATGAAAAAAAGGTGTGCAATACATGTAGATGGCCTTGCAACCACTGGACTTGGCAACCCCAGCACAGGGCGCCTAGCCTTAACAGCTGTGTGTCAAGCCTCTCCACAGGCGTCACATGGTGCATGCATTTACACTGTACATGTGGTGTACACAAGCCAACAGTATGTGGCGCAACCCTGGCGCACGACAGAAGTTGGAAAATGCACCTACACAGCCAACAGCAGCCACAGCAGCAGGCAGCAGCAACACGTCACACACTGGGAGACCAATGTGCATCCTGTCCATCTAGGCGCCCACACGCACAGGCCCCGCCGGCAGCTGCTGCACTGCCAGGCGGACTCGTGCACAGTGGCTGCACTGCCGCTGCTGTCATTTCAACGCTCCAATCAAGCAGGGTATGGGCATGACGCCAGTGCCAATGCCAGCTGCCAACGCCGCCCGCCAACATGCACGCACCCGAGAATCTTCAAGCCAACCTGAAGCAAGTTACCGTGTCGCCACGAGCGCTTGTGGCAGACACGATGCCGCACCACTGGCTGTACGGGCTCTACGCACATGTTGGACGTCTGTACTGTCTAGGGCAGTGGCCTGCTCAGCAGCAGGTGCCAGCCCAGCGCTGCTCAACATACATGCCGCCACTGCGTGAAAGCAGCACAGGCTTGCACTGGTACACTCCTGCATACATGTCCGAGATTTGCCGCCATGCCACCACCGTTTGCTGGCATGCGCACAGCCATGGCGCGCACTCAATGGGACGCATGTGTCAGCGCATGTGAGATGCGGTGGCAGCGCCACTGCCCTGTCAACATGCTGGCGGCAACCAGCACCAACCGCCCCACGCTTTGCTGATGCCGAGACTTGTGCAGCTCCTGCTGCATCCACTGCTGTTGCTAGCCATGCGGCGCAGGCATGCAACCGCCCCGGCGGCACCCCTACTTTGCTGAGCTACCTTGTTTGTTCATGCTGTCGGCGCGCTGCAGCGGTTGTGCCTGCCGTCGCCGCCAGCCGTGGTGCACTGGCGGTTGCGAGCAGCTCAGACCTCGGGTGGAAACAGCCCCATGGAGGCGATGGCGGTGCCGCGCGCGTCGGTGGTGCTGTCGTCCGTGGTGGTGCCCCTAGGTGGCGAGACAGCCTGAGGCAAGCGGCGTCGTAGCAGTGCAGCAGAAAACATGCGTGAATTCATGGTGTTAGCTACAATGCCAGCGCCAACTTGTACACTTGACACCTTGACCATGGCGCCAAGTTGATGTTGATGGCAAGTAGATGGCTTTTTCAATGTTGAAATGTGCGTTTCAAACTACCAGTACAGCATTATTATTGTGGTGGCGGCATGCCGGCAGCTGGCATGGTGTGCAGCTCAAGGTTTGCTCAGGCGCCAGGCACACATAGTGACAGGCGGCGAGTAGTGCAGGGCGGCAGGTTGAGCGCAGGAGCACTGGTGACAATCTGCACCAACACACCGTGCGCAACATTCTCACACGGCAGGCACGGCACATGCACTATGGCAGAGCTGTGCATACGGCTGCTGCAGACAACACTGACAGCACCACCAAAACCTTGGCAAACGCAGCGCCACCACCAGCGGCACCAGCAGCAGCGGCACTGCTGAGCAGCACCAGCAGGTGTGCTCAGCACTCCCAGCACCCTCACCGCCTGCCCAGCGGGCCGCCCCGTGCGCCCGCGCCTGTCATCCGCCGCCCTCTCCGCGCTGCGCCTGGCCTCCCTCATCCGCCCCAGCACCTCCTGGTCCGCTTCCCTCACCGTCTCCCCCGTGCTCTCCTTGGCAGCCCCCGTCAGCGCCCCCAGCGACTCCGCCACCGCCGCCACCCCCCCCCTTATCCCATCCGTCGCCGCCCCCGCAAAGTCCCCAATCGCCTCCACAGTCGTCACCCCGCCGCCACCACCGCCGGATGCATCACTGCTGTCGTGCACCACCTGCTGTATGCGCTCGTCGGCGCCGCGGATGCCTTCGGCGGCGGCCTCGCGCGTGTTCGCCGTCGCGTCGCGCACCCACACGCCCGCCGCGTTCATGCCGCCGTATAGCTCGGACGCGCTCTCGGCCGTCGCGTCGCGCGCGGCGCCTGCCGTCTCGCGCACGCTCTGCGCCGCCTCCGACGTCTTCTCCTGCGCGGCCTCGCCCATTTCCCGGGTAGAAGCGGCAGAGTCATACACGCCAGCGGCGGCGGCGTCGTGTGCCGCCGCGGTGCCGGCGCGCGCAGACTCTCCCGTACGCTGAGCAGCGGTGCCAGCAGCCTCCCGGGCGGAAGCGGCCTTGTCGCGGGCGAGCGCGCCCTCGTGGCTGGCGCGGCGCCGCGGCGAGGACGTATAGGCGCTGGAGTGGTCGCCGGAGGTGTCGCTCTCAGACAGGTGGCGCGGCACGGCGGCACGCGGCGGGAGAGTCGAGTCTGCGGCGGCGCGGGCCTCGGGGGGCTGGTTGGCGTCGCTGCTGCCGCCGCCGCCCACAACCATGTGCTTGAGGCCGGGGGCGAGGTTACCTATGGCGCCGGTGATGCCTCCGCCGCCGCTGGCGCCGCCGTGCTGCTGCTGCTGCTGCTGGGCGGGCTCAAAGGCGGGCGCAGGCTGTGCCTGCTGTGTGTTGTGGCAGAGTAAGAGGTTGACAGGGCCGGAATGCAACGGCGGGAGAACAGAGAATGCAGAAGGAGGTCAGCAGTTGTGCGGTGTCGCTGGTGTGTTGAAATTTAAATGCGCGAGTGATTGTGTGTCTGGAACACGTGAGCACCCGTTTGTAAGCCCAAAATCCTGCTGGCAAGTGTGTGCTCCAGCTGCAGTGCAATGCTGCGTGTTGCGTGCCAGAAAGCCAGGCCAACGTGCGAGAACCACTCCCGTCACTCCGTCGCTGTGCTGCTCACTGCTACGCTGGTGGAACTGGGGGGGCAGCCCAGCTGTAGAACGACAACACAGAATACCAGACGCGTTGCGCGACCGGTACCACGGCGCATAATACTGCTGCTGCGCTCGTGCCGCCATGCCAAGCTGTGTAGAGCCGCCGTGCTGGTGGCACATGACACGGGCAACTGCTGCTCAGATTCGCTGATGCCGGCAACGTCGCGGACGCACCTCAGATGTGGATGGTGCCTGCTTGCTGCGGCCAAAGCCGCCTTCAGTGATCACGATGTCGCCGTCCATGCTGCTGCTGTTCCTGGGGTGACGGAAGTCGGCGTCTGTAGCTGATCCAACCGCTCGGTTCGGCGACCCTAGCTGTCTTGCTGCTAGGAACGTAGTGCCCTCGCTGCTGTGGAGTGGTGGCTGTCGTGCACCTCGGGTGTCTGCTGTCGCACTGTCTTCTCCTGCTGCTCCAGCGGCGCTGCTGCCCCGGATCCGGAGCTGCGTTCTGAGTTGAGCACGGTTGAAGTTGATGACTCGCCACTGTGCTCGACCACTTAGGCAGCAACTCGCGGAGGCGACAGCAAGGGCACAGGCACACCATATCACCACAGTCCCAGCCGGCTACCGCAGCCTAGAGTCAGGCACACTGCACAGGCGACGCCTACACTCCGGTCCCAAGATGCGGCAGGCGCAAGTGAGACAGCCAACCGGCAGTGAGAAGACTGTGCCAGTTGTGCCCGTGGTGAGTGACGACGGGCCGCCTGCTCGGCTGCTGCGCGCTCGCTCCTGGCGCTTGCGCACGGACTGTGCAGCAACCGCAGTGTCCCCTCGAAGCCGCTTATAGCTAGGACTGGCACAGAGCTTGAGCTGCTCTCCGGCCGGCTCCTGCTGCTGGCGCGGTGCGGAAAGGGGGGTCAGAAGGCGCGCGAGCGTGGCAAGCTTCCGCGGGCGTTCTATCTTGCGCCAGCGTCCTCACAAGGCGTTCTGAGACCCCCGAGTAGCGTTGCTGGCAGGCCCAGGTCTGTGCAGGCCTTTAGCCGCGTGTTTTTGCTTGCAGGACCGCTTGTTGGCCTGACAGTGTGTGCAACCCTGTGGGTGTGGGTACACAAAGTGCAGGCATGCTGGCAAGCTTCAAGTTGGACTAACTGATCACGGCATGGCTGTCCCTGCATGGTTCCATGTCTACGCCCTGTCCTGCTGTCTTCCACCTGGTACTACGCAAGCCATCTTTACACATGGTCAGCAGCCCTGCCCCACCTCATACACCCCTGCTTTCCCGTGCTCCCCCCTCCTCCACCCCCCATTCCCCCCCCGATCCCCTTTCCTGCTGCTCAGCAACAAGTGGCGCCCGCCTTTGAGCCCTCCAGCTACGGCGCGCCAGTCCAGCTGCAGCCCCTCTCTTCCATGCCACAGGGTGCTGGCGGCGCCGCCATCCCCATCAGCCAGCCACCCAGTGGGGGTGAGGGGGCCCCGCGCGAGCCTCTGCCAGCCCAGCAGCAGGGCGGCGGTGGTGGCTATGAAGGTGGTGGCGGCGGGTGGGGTGGCGGCGGGCAGCAGGGGGGGGGCAGCATGCAGGAGATGCAGCAGGGGGCCCAGCACGGTGCTCAGCGGATGGGGGAGACGCTGCGCCCCGTGGTTGAGAAGGTGTGTGCGCGTGGCAGAGGTTTGCTGTGCTCAGCAGCACGCGTGTGTGCTTGGCAGGAACGTGCGGCACGTTGCTGCTGCCGCTGCTCAGCCAGAGCTAGGACACAACGTGTTGAACTAAAAGCTGACGCGCATGCTTAGCACTTCAACACCTTCAACCTCTGGCGCCATGTGTTCTGTTTCATGTGGTGCCCAGCACTGACACACTCCCTCGTCCCCTTCCCCCCCCGCCTGCCGCCACCCTCCCCTCCGACGTTGCCCCCCCCGGGCCCGTGCTACCCTTAATACCGCGCAACCCTTCCTTGCCTCCCCCTACCCCTCTCCCTCCTATGCCCGCACGTACCCCGCCTCCGCCTCCCAACCACCCAAACACCCCAAAAAACCGTTACGCTCCAGCCCCTGGGCGCCGCGTCCGAGGCCCTGCACCGCACCGCGCACTTCGCCAGCGAGGTCGCCGGCGCCGCGCAGCACCAGGCGGAGTCCGCCGCGCACGCGCTCAACGTTCAGGGCGGCCGCGCGCTGGGCGGCACCGAGTCCCTCGTGAAGGCGACCCTGAGGCGCGCGCGCGAAGCCGCCGACGCCGCGCGCCGCGTCGCCGAGGCCGCCGTCGGCGGCACATACAACGGCATCGCGTTCCTAGTGAGCCTTTGCGTTTGTCAACTTCAAAGTGCAGTTGAAGTTTGTATATTAGTCATAGAGACATGAGGGCATGTGTGCACCAGCTATACTACGAGATCTATGGGGGGGCGGCTCCAGTTGAAGTTGTCGTTGTGTGTTCACCGCGCGCCGCGTCGCCAAGGCCGCCGTCGGCGGCACGTGCAACGGCATCGCGTTCCAGGTGAGCCTTTGCCACCTTCAACTTGCAGTTGAAGCTGTAGTTTGTGTTGGACGCGCGCGCGCCGCTGCTGCCGCCGCACGCCGCCGTTGGCGGGCACGTGCCACGCCGTCGCGCACCTGCTCAGCTGCTCTGGGCACCCACAAGCTGATGTTGAAGTTTTAGTTTGTGTTGGAGGCGCGCGCGCGGCCGCCGCTGCCGCCGTGCGCTGCTGCTGCTGCTACTTCAAGTTGAAGCTGGTGGGCATGCGTGTGTGGTGGTGCCGTGTGCTGGCGTCTGTGCTGCGTCCGCTCAGCCGCGCTGAGCTCGCCTTCCAGTGCAGCTCATGGTTGTGCGCTCATTATCAAGCAGAGGCGCGTTCAGCGGATAGTGTGCCGCCGTCCACCGCACAATGGCGCTTACTCATGGCGGTCTCGCCCCTGGCTGCTGACGCTTCGCACTGTACCCTCGTAATCTCCGCAGCACCTTGTGTCCTACGTCTCATGTTAGAACACTCCGCCGCCTGCACTCCTGCCTGCCCGTTACCGCACGTTGACTGGCTGCCAACCATGCCCTGCAGTGCATGTGCCGCCTGCATCACTCTTACGCGGCTTACGCAGCCGCGCCCAGTCTGCGTCACCCTCACTTGCACGGCTGAACCCCATGCCACACCCCATTGTAATGCTCTGCTGTTATTTCGCCCTTTCACCCCTTCTTTCACCCTCGGACATTGCACCGTGTTTAAGCAGCCCCTGCTCCGCTGCAGCCCGCGGCTCGAGTGCCGCATACCAAAGTGAATATCGCTCCTTTCCGCCCCTTGCCCTGCCATGCACCACATTTCGCCGTCACCACGGGCGCCGCCACTGCAGCTTCCGCAAGCCGTTTCCAGTACCGCTTTCTGGGTTTGCCTTGTTGTCCTTCCGCCCTTCTGCCCCCCCGTCACCTACCATTCTGCCCCTTTGTAACCCACTCCGCCGCCGCTGCCACACACCCCCGCCCCCGCCGCAGGTGCACGACAGCCTGTGCACTACGCGCGCCGCCTCGCTGCTGCCACCGTTCACGCATTACGCCCATTTCACTTCGTTCTCTTTTCGCCATTTCGCCCCGTCTTTGCCATTCTGCCCTTACTTTAACCCACTCCGCCGCCGCCGCCGCCCCCCCGCCCCCACCGCAGGTGCACGAGAGCCTGCGCAAGCCGTTACCAGTACCGCCTCCTGCTGCCCCCCCTATGACCTACCGTTCTGCCCCTTTGTAACCCACTCCACCGCCGCCGCCGCCGCCGCCGCCGCCAAACATCCCCGCCCCCTGCCACAGGTGCACGAGAGCCTGCGCAAGGCCTTCGACGCCACGGACTACGCGCGCCGCCTCGCCGCCGCCACCGCCCACGGCCTCGATGCCGCCGGCGGCCGCCTCATCCAGGGCGCCGAAGACACCGTCGTCGGCACCACGCGGGCCACCCTCGACACCGCCTTCAAGGCCCGCTGCGCCGCCTTCGACACTGCGCACGTCTTCAACGTCCTCATGGGCCGCGCCATCGAGAACACCGAGTACGTCACCAAGGGGGCGCTGGACGCCGCACTGCGGACCGTGGGGCGCCGCCCGGCGTTCGGCACGGTTGCTGGTGGCGCCCGTGGGGGGATGCAGCCGGGGCGCACGTATGAGGCAGTCGCGGGGGGCGCGCAGCAGCTCGCGCAGAAGACGAATGAGGTGGCGGGGGAGATGTTGGAGGCGGTGGAGCGTAGCGTGGGGGAGGCGGCAGGCGCGAGCGCGGACGCTGCCGCGCGCGCGCGCGAGGTCATGCGGGACGCCGCCGACAGGGTCAACAGGTGGGGTTCCTGCTGCTGCTGCTGCTGAGCACCTGCTGCTGCTGCTGCTGAGCACTGCTGCTGCTGAGCGCTTGCCGCTGCTGCTGCTGAGTGCCGCCGCCTGCGCGCTCTTGCTGCTGCTGCTGAGTGCCGTTGCCTGCTGCTGCTGAGCACCGCTGCCTGCTGCTGAGCACCGCTGCCTGCTGCTGAGCACTGCTGCCTGCTGCTGCTGAGACCGCTGCTTGCTGCTGAGCCCGCTGCCTGCTGCTGAGCACTGTTGCTGCGCACCGCGGCGGAGAGAGTCAACAGGCAGGGTAGCGGTCACAAGCAGTGCGGATTTACAGATGTGCCGACCTTTGCACTGGCAACTGCGCAGGCACAGCCACACACAACCCCTGCTTGCAGCAGCTCACCCCAGTGCACCCTGATAAACACCACCATCCGTCTGCACACGTACCTGGTGTTCGCCGCTGCGAACAGGCGCGGCGGCCGCATGCTGGAGGGCACAGAGGACCTGCTGGGCAACGCCGTGTCCGCCGGCGAGCGCGCCATGACCGCCACGAAGGAGCTGAGTGAGGACATTGCGCGGCGCATAGCGGAGCGCGGGCGTGAGGGCGCCGCCGCCAGCTGGGAGGGGCTGGAGGCGCTCGTGAATGCGGCAAACAGGTGAGAGTGGCAGGCCAGGCGGGCATGTCAGGCGCATGCCATCTGGCATGGGCCATGGCATTTGTGTGCGTGTGTGTGCGTGTTTGTGTGTGTGGCGGCGCCCCGCTGCTGTGGTGCGGCTGTCGGAAGTTGATGCACATCGCCGCCTGCCTCACCCACCACATGTTTGAGGTCTTGACATGTGTGCATATGTCGTGTGTGTAGTACACCTGCACCATGCCAGGCTTTCTTAAGAGTATACTTCAGTACAGAGTGCTGAGCATTGCCAGCCTGTTTGTTAGCATCAGCGTGTTTGATCATCCCTTTTCTGGTCACTCGCGCACCGTATGCTAAGGGCCTCCCACGCCCTAAGCGGAGTGTAATAAAAGTACACTGCACACATAGTATAGTAGTGCTACTACGTTAAAACTATAAACAGTATCCTCAAAGTATCATAAAGCAGCACGTCGCTGTTGCTTGACAGATGCGCCTGACCACCCGGCTGTACTCTCATTTCTTTACCATCCACGCTGCTGTGCAACAGGGGTGCGGAGGAAGCCGCGGACTCTGCGCACAGGCTGTACAAGTACGCGCAGGAGAAGGCTACCGCTGCGGGCGGCCGCCGTGGCGGTGGTAGCGCCGGGGAAGCGGAGCATGCTGAGGCCATGAAGGCCGCACACGAGGCCGCGCAGAAGGCGCAAATGTACGTGTTTGCGCGCATACTTTCTGTTTCCTGCTATGTACTTCCAAAGTGCAAGTGCGGCACTTCATGCTGCTGAGCAACAAGAGCTCGCGCCTGCTTGCAGCCAGCCCACACCTCCCTGCCGCCCACCCCGCAACCCATGCACCCTTTCCCCCCCCCC
>JAULBY010060767.1:0-11951 GCA_032358315.1 Ophiocytium majus | reverse complement strand
CCTCCATGCGCCGCGCTTCAGCTGCACGGTTCTGTTGCTACTGGCGAAAAGTCCCGCCACACGCAATGACAGTCATGTAGGCAACCAGGACGGACACCACTTGGCATCTGCACAATCGAGAGCAGTGGGTGCCCAAATTTTGACATAGCCCACTTTTGTGCCGCTGCGCGCCCGCCACTCCGCTGAGCAGGGCTGCGCAGGAGGCGGCCCGCCGCGCCGGCGACCTGCGCGCCCACCCCGCCTACAGCCCCTCCTACGAGATCGTGGGCGGAACGGCGGGCGCGGGGCCGGGAATGCGCGAAACCGTCGTGCCGCGCGACACGCGCACCCTCCCCACATGGACGCCTAACCCCGCCACGACGGCCGGCACGCTGCCGCCGGGCGAGGCGGCCCGCCGCGCGGTCGTGCCGCTGCGCGAGTGAACTTCAAGTTGAAGTAGGGGTTGAACTGCGGAAGTTGAAGCGGTCAGTGCTGCTGGGCAGCGGGGGGCTGTTGCAGGGTGCTCAGCGGCGGCCGGGGAAGCGCGCTGCTGCCGGGCGAGGCGGTGCAAAGCGCTGAACAAACAAACTTCAACCTGCAGTAGTGCTGCGCTGCGGTGCAGCGTGCTGCTTTCGTGGCTGGGTGAAGAAGCATTGATTTTGGGCGCACGTGCTGGCAATAGCAGCAGCGATGGTGCGTGTGCGTAGGTTGGGCAGGGAGCGCCAGTTTTGTTGCATGCCGGCACCGGCGGCCGCTGCTGCTGGCTGCGTGCCTTCAGCCTACCTGTTTTGTTCACGAGGGGCGTGTGCGTGTGTGTACAGGCGCCGGGCTGGCTAGCCTTCCGTGCCGACACACAAGCGGCTGGGTTGCATGGATCCTGCCCGAGGGCGAACAGCGTGGTGTGTACAATTGCTGAGCCGGCCCGATACAACACGGTGTGGCTGCGCAAAATTCGCTCACGTGGTTCGCAGCAGCGGACACCTGAGTCAGGGAAACAAGAGCTCTTGAGTGGGGAGGCAGTTTTGAGCCTGCGTGGTGTGCGTGCTAGCTGACGCCCACACCCATGCTTGCGTAGCAGAAAGTGGATGCACATAGGTGGCCGCGCTCAACATGTAGGCAGCGCGTCACAAGCCTGCAGCAGGCACACAGCACTAGCGGCTGTCTAGGGGACGTGCTTACAGGCTGGCCGTTGCATTTCATTTGACCAGGAGGGAAGAGGTCTCACTCGGCAGCGGGGGTGCTGCACTTCCACAGAGGGTGGTTTTAGTGCCTGCCAGTGGCATCGCACTGTGTGCATGCCAGGGCATGGAACCACCGCCACTGCTTGTGGGCCCTCCATGCAAGCATGCCTGCCAGTGCAGACATGCCTGCCAGTGCAGACATGCGAGGGGGCATGTGGCATGTGTCCGCAGGAGCAGGTGATGTCGCGCAGCGGCATCCTGCTGTGCATGACAGTGGCAGCGTGGCGATGCATGGCAGCATCAAAGATTGGTCGTGCAGCCCGTTATATGCAGAGCGTTCGTTCGCGACGGGTGCGTGGATGTGTCAACAAAGCTTGTGTGTTCTGTGCTGCTGCAGTGTGCGCGCTGCCTTTCCTTGAAAGCGTGAATGCGAGCCAGCGGCCGAGGTAGGTAGCAGCGAGGGCCACACAGTTGCAAAAGCTCAAGAACGCAAGTACGTAGTAACACTTGCCAAGTGTGCCATGGAGGGGGGGGGGGGGCTGCTCCTTTGCAAGCACTCAGGGGTGTGCACAAGCTTGCAAGTTGTGTGCACAGGCAGAATATGGCGTCACACGCCTCAGAAGAACACATGGCACACGCATGTACTACAGTAGTATGTGACAATGCTGCAGTGCTGCAGTGCACGCCGAAGCAACCTCAATGGTGACACGTTGTGCATGATGCAGTGCGGATCGGATGCACGTGCTCCACAGGGGCAGCTCAACTTGAACTTGGTGTTGCGCTACATGCTCCAGCAACATCATGCGATGTACTTCGAAGTATATGGCACAGTGTTACGGCACATGCGATGGTGGCTGCAAGCATGCAAATTGCACTGACCATGCAATAATACGCAGGAACCAGCATAGTCTACCAACGCAAGGCAGGCAAGGGGCAGCTGCAGCAGCAATGCAGGTTTCAGACACCGCTCCCTGGCCTGCCGCAAAGAGTGTTGACACACCTAGTTGTGGCCCTAACGGTGGGTTTGGCCTAGGTGCATCCCCGTACCTATGTGCGCACAATGCATCGCATCTCAAGACACCAGTGGCAGCCCATGTTTAACACCAACAGCTGTCGCACCAAACATAAAACCAAGCCGCCGCCCCCCACACTGCTTTCATGCGCCTACATGGCGCACCTGCACTGCCCCCCCCCGCCAGCACCCCTGTTTGCAGCAAGTGCGTCGCCCCCCACACGCATGCTAGCTGCTGCCGCCACTGCCATGTGCCTTCAGCTTGGCGGAGACCAGCTTGTGTGCGCGTTTCCAGTGCAGGCGCTGGCACTCCTTGCCGCAGTACCTGACGCGCCTGCACTCCACACACCTGCGCAGCCCATGCGCCACCACCACACCGCAGCACGCACACTGCACCCACCCCGACCGCCGCCCAGTGAAGTGAGGGTAAGCAGTCACTCCCACCGCCACCTCTGCCACCAGCGCACAGTCGGCCTGCACACTGTCCAGCGCAGCGACGTGGGGCAGGTAACGCGCCAAGTGCGTTGCCGCCTCCACGCCACAGACAGCAGCCAGCGGCACCCCTTGCAGCACAGCGTGCGTCGCCAGCTCACACAGCCGGGTTGCAGCTATCATGGTGCCAGCGAGTGCAGCAGGCGGGTGTGTCTCCGTGCACACCACTCCCTTGCCCGGGCCGGTGCAGCCCGCGTGCACGCACTCCAGGTAACGCAGCTGCCTCAGAAGCGCATTGAGGGTGCTCAGCAGCACCGGCGGCACCGGCGCCTCCACCGTGGTGCTGCCAGCAGTGGGCCGTTGTGGGGCATTTGTAGCCTTGACAGGCGGTATGACATCGTCCCATGCCGAGTCCATAGCTGAGTGGACCGCCCTGTCAATTTGCAGTGCCTCTTTCTGGTGGCACAGGTGGTAAGCAAAGTACAGCCAGAAGTGGCTTGGCGCCATAAGGCGGCTCGCCGCCAGAGCCGCTGCAGCTGCCTCTGCAGTGGCCCAGTCATGCGTGAGTTCCACGCTGCCAAACAATTCAGATAGTTTGTAGCAAAATGTGCTCAGCAGTAGCTGCAGCTGCTCCCGCCTCGGCACAGTGCGGCAGCCCACGCACTGCCAGCGCGCATGCTGCAGCGCCTTGCTGTGCTGAGGGTTGCACTCCACTTCCGCTGATGCAAGGCGGCCAAGCGCCAGCACAGGCAGGGCCTCGGCGGAGACTGTCGGCACGATGTAGCCCGTGCAGCCATAGCAAGGACAGCAGATGGCGTTGGCGATGTCCGGCGCCTCGCACCGGCCGCACTCGCACCACCGGTCGAATGTGCCGCCACCCACGCGCGCCGCACGTGCGTCGGTGCAGGCCACCCCTCAAAGCACCATCGAAACGTCGTGATGGGGTCTCCGCGTTGTATCGGGCGCAGTGGCACGGTGCTCAGCATCCCTGACGTTGCCTCTCCCGTTGCGGCGCAGTTGTGGTCGCAGGAGTGCGCTGCCAGAGTGGAGGTGGCATAAAAAAGTGCCTGCGGACTTGACAGAGATGTCACGGTTTCGTGCTGTGGTTGTGTCTGGGTGGCTGTATTGCTGCCTGGGCTGATCATGGTGTGCAATCTGCGCGTGTTGTTCAGTGTGTGCGGGCGCGTGCATACCTGCATGTCCTCCCACCGCCTGCCTGTGCGTCCATGTGATGCCTAGATGGCGCCAGAAGGGTCGCCAGGCGCGGAGTCGATGCCGCTCCTGTGCTCCGAGCCGCAACAGTTGCTGTACGCAGGCTCTGCAGCATACCCGCTGTGCCCATGGAACTCGGCTGCTGTGAGTATGTCGAGCACGCGCCGGCGCCCAACTGCGCTCCGCCCGTCAACTTCCGCACTCTCGTTCAGCTCCTCCACAATTTCCGCCGCGTGGCCCTGCAGCTGCCTCCACAGAGCGCGGTGCCCCTCAAACCTGGGCTCTCCTCTGGTGTGGGTGAGTTGGGAGAGGGCGGCAGCGGTTTCTGGGCTCAGGTTTCTGCTGAGCACCTGCCGCACGAGGTGGCGCTGACTGGTGTACTCCAGCAGTGGTGCCTCTCTGATGCCCAACTGCCCGGGTGCGAAATTACGTGCCGCAAGGAGCATCCTGCCCAGCACCCCCTGCTTTGCCCCCACCACTTGCACACCTTTCAGGTACTGAGTTGTGTCAGTGGTGCTGCTGCTGTCGCCCGCGCGCCCTCCCTCCTCCACTGCTGCTGTCGCCTCAGCCATCGCCGGTGCGTGTGCTGCCGCTGCTGCTGTGGCTGGTGCCGCACACGCACCTGACGCGGGTGGTGGGATTGCAGCTGCTGATGCAGGCACGGCTGCAGGCACTGCCGCTGTGTCAAGCAGACCCTCGCCCCCATTGCTGCTGCTGTCGCTTGTGATGTTGCTGTCCCTTGCTGGGTTGCCGCTCATGGTGCTCACGTCGCCAGAGCTCTTGCGCTAGAGATTTCACGGTGCGGCTGGGCCCGTCTATGGCATGCGCCGCAGCTAGCTCGCTAGCTCGCACCGTGCCCCGCAGCAGCGCCCAACAGGAGTCCTGTGACAGGACCTCGCTGTGTGTGATCAACCGCCAATATTTGGGTTGTTTGTGTATTTAAGTTTGGTGTGTGCTCAGCAGCGTTCTTCCCCAAAACTTAAAGTTGGACTTGGCAATGTCCTTGCAAGCAGGGGGTACAGTAGTGTGGATGGCAGCTGCCAGGGGAGTGCTGCTGCCGCTCCATAGGTGTGCGGTGGTGCTGTGCGGCTCGCCTCACGCATTGCGCTGGCGATCGCGGCTCACAGATCCGCACCAGCCGCAGGGGCAACTCGGATTCCATGTGTGTGGCGAACGGCAACATTTCAGTGCCTGGCGGCGTGTTCGCACGAGTGCGTCGGCCTGCCTAGAGGCCGGCAACCGGAGCACAGCGCCTGCTGATGGTGGGCTCAGGGCCTCCGAGCGCCATGAGCCGGCTGTCCAGCAGCAGCAGGAGCAGGAGCAGCAGCAGCATCACCCCCTAGTGCAGCAGCAGCAGCAGCAGCAGCAGCGACGACAAGAGAAGGGATTGGCGCAAGCAGAGCTACAAGGGCGCATAGTACGGCTGGGCAAGCAGCAGCGGTGGCGGGAAGTGCTGCAGCTGACCATTGATGGACCAGACCAGGGCACCCCGCAGACCGGCAGGCATGTGCTCAAGGCTGCGTTGCGGGCCATGGGTGACTGCGGCAGGCGCGACGAAGCCATGCGCCTGCTGCAGCACATGGAGGCACGGCGGCAGAACCCAGCGACGTCATACGCCTACAACCAAGTCATCAACGCGAATGCGAAACACGGAGACTGGCGCGGCGCCACCAGGGTCCTGGAGACAATGCGGGAGAGGGGCGTTCGCCCCAACATCCACTCCTACAACATGGCTTTGCAGGCCTGCGCCGCAGCCAGGAGGCCGGTGGAGGCGCGCAGGCTGCTGCGGGAGTGCAGAGCGGCCGAGCTCAAGCCCGACGTCGTCACGTACGACACGCTCATCGCCCTGCACGCCAAGCTGGGCGATGTGCCGGAGGCACTGGAATACCTGCGCGTGGCGCGGGCGGACGGTGTGGAGCTGGACGCGAATTCGTACATTGGGGCGCTGGATGCATGCTGCAAGGCGGAGCAGGCGGCCTGGGAGTCGGCGCTGCAGATCTGGAGCGGCATGGAGGCAGCAGGCGTCAAACCAGCCACACGGGCGTGGAACTGCCTGCTCGACGCCCTTGGTCGGGGGCGGCAGCTGGAGCTGATGGTGGAGCGGCTGCAGGCCATGAGGGGCGCGGCGTGCGCACCGGACGCCGTCACCTACGCTGTTGTCATAAACGGCGCCGCATTGGCTGGAGACGCCCAGCTAGCGCACGAGCTCTTTCGTGCCGCGGTGGAGGCGGGCATCGCGCCCAGCGCGCAGATGTGCGGCGCGCTTCTGAAGGCGCACGCCGCCGCTGGCGATGTGGAGGCCGCACACCACGCATTTGGCCTGGTGCCGCAGGAGCACCGCGGCAGCGTCGTGTACAACACGCTCATCAACGTGCACGCCACGGCTGGCGACGCGGAGGGCGCCCGGCGCGTTTTTGACGAGATGCCGCGCCAGCACCGCACCGCCATCACTTACGCGACCGTGGCGAAGGCGTGCTGCAACGCCGGCGACCTGCATGGTGCGCGCGCGTGGTGTAAGCGCGCGCAGGCGGACGGCATCAGGCCGGACACTGTCACGTGGAGCACGGTTGCGAGTGCGGCGCACGCTGCGGGAGAGGTGCCGTTGGTGGACGCGGTTTTTGATGACTGCCTGGCGTCAGGCGTCATCCGCCCCTTTGCCCGGCGGTCTGACGCGGAGCTGAAGGGCCGTGCAAATGCTGAGCACGCCATTGTGGCCGACCTGCGCACCCTGAACGTGGCCATGGCGCTGGCGGCGGTACGCTGGGTGCTGAGGCGCGCGGCGCAGCGGGCAGCGAGTGGGCGGCCGCAGGGTCCCCTGCTCATCATCGCTGGCAAGGGCGCGACTGCAGGTGCTGCGCCTGTTAGGGACAGGGTGGTTGAGCTGCTGGTGGGCATCGGTCTGGAGTTTGAACTCCCGCCGCATAACGAGGGTGTGGTGTTTGTGCCCGCGCCTAGCGCCGCACAGCTGCCGGAGGCACCATGAGTGACAGCCCGTACTTGCTGTGATTTGGTGATTGACACTGCCCTGCTGTTTTCTTGTGCTTGGCATTGCCTGCCTTTTTCGCTGCAGTTGCATGGCCTTTGTTGATTTGGGAGCCATGTACTGAAACTTGAGTGTGTTGTGCGGCACGTGGTTTGTGATGAAATGCAGTGCATTGGTGATGTGCAATGCTGAATTGGCTGTGCAGTGCATGGTGGCATAGAATGCTGCGTGTGTCCGTGCGACCGCTATTCCATGTATGACCGGGTTTCTTGCAGGTGAAACCCACCTGCACCTCGTGGCAAGCAAACACAGCTGAAATTGTACACAGCATCACTAGCGCCAATGAACCATGTGTGTGCATGCATGCATGCCACCGTACAACACCTCATACTTGTCACAGCTGCAAGCATTATACTGCAGTGATACTTCAACTACTTGAAGTAAATTAACGATGCCTGGCGGCTGAGCAGCGACCCAGCGCAGGCACAACCACTGCACCCTCGTGGTGGGCAGGCACGCTGGCACCCTCAAAAGACGTACAGCACAAACCCCACTGGCAGCAGAGAGAATTGTGTCCTGCGCAAGCAAGTGTGTTGTGTATGCTCAGCAGCAAGTGTGCATAGGCAACTGTGTGACTGCACAGCAGCAGCTGTTACTGCCGGACTGCTGCAAGTCTTGTCAAGTAGAGGCGGCCAACCCAAGACAACCAACTTGCAGTGGCAACGGTTGTGTAAGCCCGCACACCGCAAGGCGCGCCCACCTGCATAGGCTGCTGTCATGCTTGTATGCAGGCATGCAAATTTCTGCCCCCTGTTTTTTGCAACCAAGCATATGAAGTGCGCGGACTCAATGCAAGCACACGGGTAACACCGTGACGCTTCCCACACATTGACTCCAACTAACACGTTTAACAGCAGGGACCGCAAAGACCATGGTCAAGCGGAGACAGCTCTCACTGAAGTAGTGAGCTCAAGAGTTCCTGCTGCCAGCAGTGCTGCGGCAATTTTACTAAACCCTGACTGCCTAATGTTTTGGTGCTGAACCGGCTGGCCAATGTTAATGACAGTGACGTGCTGCCACTGCCGCTGGTCACCCCCTGCTGCCACCTTCTGAAAGCCATGTCGCATGGTACAGTAACATGCCGGTTCTACGCTTTGTTCAAGTTTTTGTATCAGTCACAGAGACGTGAAGGCATGTGCACACCGGTAGAAACTGTAGTACTACGGATAGCTTCGTCGGGCGGGTAAGGTGCGCTCAGCGAGACGTGCCTGATACTGTACGCTGTAAGGCCCCTAGCGCGGGCACGGAACCAGGTGCGGGCGCGTGTTGAAGGCAATAGCGGCGCACACACACTGCAGCCCTGCCACGGTGCTTGTAGGCGCATGCATGTGAGTGTACAAAAAGCACCTTCTGAAAGCCCTGTTGCCTGGCACACTACATGCACCATGCCAGTGCTACGCTTTTGTTGAAGTGTTTGTATCAGTCACCGAGAGGTGAAGGCATGTACATGCCGGCACAAACTCTAGTAATACGGATACAGTAGCTTAGTCGGGCGGGTAGGGTGCGCTCAGCGAGACGTGCCTTGTACGTTTTTTAAAGGCCCCTAGCGCGGGCACGGCACCAGGTGCCGGCACGTGTTGAAGTGCAATTGCGACGCACACACACAGCCCTGCCACGGTGCTAGTAGGCGCATGCATGTGAGTGTACTTGCATTAAATTCCGCTTAGGGCGCGGAAAGCCCTTTGCATACGGAGCGCCTGACCAGAAAAACGGATCAGACAGGTAGCGAACAAGCTGGCAATGCTCAGTACTGCGTACTCTACGTAAGGCAAGCCTGGCATGTTGCCAGACAACTCTAATGAATTGCAGCCCCATGTCCCAGGGGACCGTGTACAAAATATATCTATAGGCTAGCGCTGTAGCCCGCGGGCCCGCCTCTCATGATCAACAACAGTGTGTGCAAATTTGTGCAGGATCACTTGGCACTGCAAACTACGAGTAGTGAGTCAACTACAGTCTACTCGTGTTTACAAAAACTCAATCTAGGAGGAATAAACTCTAGGTCTCCGCACCGGTAGGGGCCGTCACCCTGGGCGGACCCGTGCAAAAGGGTGTGAACAAAGCAAAGATAGCGCGTAAGAGCATCTCCACTCGCAACCGCAAAACCCCCCCGAACGCAAACAAAAGTGGGCTCGCACTTTTGGCCAACTTTTGCGGGAGCCCGCAAACGGGGCTGGTGGCACGCAAACGGAGGGGTTTTTTGCGGAGGGGGGGCGCCCGTTTCCGTGCGTCCGCAAAAGCCTCCCCCGGGGGCTGGGGTCGCGGTTTTGGGCACTTGCCAAGTGGGTGCCCACTTTCGTTTGCGGGTTTTGCGGTTGCAAGTGGAGATGCTCTAAGAAGAAGAAGCAATCACGCACCTACCGAAGCGCGGATTCCATCATAGAGTGTGATGCGTTCGAGGGGGTGCAGCGCAGGTGGCACGGATTGGAATGGACTTACTTGTGTATCTGGTGCAGGGTGAGTGCCTCGGCTCGTGTCAGATGGGCCCTAGGGTGGAGGGCCAATTCTCAAAGACTACTCAGCGGCCGCGGAGCACAACGACACATGCAGGATGACTGCTGCATTTCAGATGTCGCGATATGGGAGTGGGAGGCTGGCATTTGCAACTTCGTCCACACTACTGTACTGTACATGACAAGTCCTTTAGGAAAAACAAATCAGCAAGGCATGACAACAGCTGTTACACAGTGGAAGACGTGGTGCACTCGTACGTATTGACACGCGCACAATATAAGCAATGGCTGGTGTACACAACCGCCGGCTCTGGTCATGCGCAACTCGCAAGCTGAGCCCTTAACTTGCACACAGCAGAAGCGCACCAAAATACAACATGTACCATATACATGCCACCCACCCCCCTGTCTGCGACTACTGAAACTACTACGTATGTACACACATGCCACCATAACAATGCTACACACACATGCAGCTGGAGGGCTCTCTCCGAGATGCAAGGGTGGTGTTGAAAAACACCAGTGGTTGTGAGCGGCGGCCGCGTGACTTGAGGCGCGGTATGGTCTTGTGTCGTTGGCCTGGTGCCGTGGCCGCCTTGGCGCCCGAGCCGCTTACTTCTTGGCAGCGGTGCCGGTCTTCTTGGGCAGAAGCACCTGAA
The DNA here is from genome assembly GCA_032358315.1 of Ophiocytium majus. Classification (NCBI taxonomy): domain Eukaryota; class Xanthophyceae; order Mischococcales; family Ophiocytiaceae; genus Ophiocytium; species Ophiocytium majus. Next base: position 1,980 of record JAULBY010060767.1, on the reverse strand, counting down.
AAAAACAAAGGAGTTGGTGGAAAACAGGTCAGTACAGCCTGGCGCCATGCCAAACTTCAGGGGCGCACAAGCACTGCATAACTGCATTCACAATCGGGCGCACCGACAAGACAGGTGTGGCAGGGGCGCAAGCCAGCGCTGCATGCTGCGTATGTGAATGGGTTTCCCACACCTGCAAAAACACAGGTAGGGGTAGAGGCACACAAGTCAGTGCCGCTGCAAGCAGTATGCTAGCAACCGCAGGCGACATGAAAGCCACAGGCACTGCACGGTCAGCACTCACGGCGTGGATGTTGGGGAGGACACCGCCGGAGGCGATGGTCACGTTGCCGAGCAGCTTGTTGAGCTCCTCGTCGTTGCGCACCGCCAGCTGGATGTGGCGGGGCACGATGCGGGTCTTCTTGTTGTCGCGGGCGGCGTTGCCGGCGAGCTCGAGGATCTCAGCGCACAGGTACTCAAGCACAGCGGCCAGGTACACGGGGGCGCCGGCGCCCACGCGCTCAGCGTAGCGGCCCTGCTTGAGGAAGCGGCCCAGACGGGCCACGGGGAACTGTGGGGTGGTGGCAGCAGCAGGCAATGGAGAGCACACATGGCGTGAGAGTGGGGTGGGTAAGCCACACAGCATGGACTTTGGTGGCAGACAGAAGGCGCGAGTGCGTTTTTCTGCCCGGTCGGCACTTGCTGCCCGCTGCCGCTGTCGCTGCCAACACAAACTGCCAAAAAAAAAAAGTGCCGCTGTTGCTCTGCTGGTGCCGGGCAGAAGGTAAGATGGGCTAGCTGCGTGATCAGCTAGAAGACACAGCTGCGCCTGTGCATCAACTAAGCAAGCACGGGCTGCCAACGCGCCAGCTGACAGCCCAGAAGCAGGCAGAAAGAATGGCGCCGTTTTTGAAACGCGGCAAGGCCAACTGCTGCTGGTCTGATGGCGATAACGCACCTGCAGCCCCGCCTTGGCGCTCTGAGAGGTGGACTTCTTGGGCTCGCCGCCGCGCCCGCCCTTTCCCTTGCCGGCCATGTTTGCTGCTTGGGGGTTGGTGGTGGAGTTTGCCTTGGTGGCTGTGTGTTTTGTGTTGTGATTTTGACATCTTCTCTCTCTCTCTCTCCCGACGGCCTCGCGTGCAGGTCTTGAGGGCGAAACTGTGTTTCGCCCTTGTAAAATTGCGCTCTCTGATTGGCCACAATTTCACCAATGAGGATTTAAAAAATGATTGGCACTGTAACTTTGAAGTTCAGTCCGGTTGCTAAGACCCCCCCCCCCTGCTTGCTGCACGTCGCACGCACCCACTCATCGCTCACACCACCTGACCCCACAAGTCACCACCACCCACCCCCCTCTGTCACCATGGCCAAGATCCCCAGCAAGAAGGTGCGGTGCCCTCCCTCTGGCGCCATGCCGCCCCACGCAGTAGAGGAGCCGCCTCTCCTGCCTTGGTACTTTGAATTTTTTGAAGCAAGGTTTGACCGCCTTTGCAAACACAGCAGCCACCCGGTTAGGATGCAATGCGCTGTGGGCGTGGCGTCTCTTGCAGCAGCACCTCTGCCCCCGTGTCGCGTTGCGCTGGCAGCAACACCGTCGCCACCGTCATCTGCCGCCGTCTGGGCATGGGCACCAACTTCGGCAGCAGCTCCAACTGCCGCTCTTCGTGCTGCTGCTGACCCTGCCTGCACTCTCTCTTCCTTGCCTCGCCCACCTCAGGCCGCCAAGGCCCCCAAGAAGGCCGCCGACGGCAAGAAGAAGAAGGCCAAGCGCACGGAGAGCTACGGCTCCTACATCGTGAGTGCCCACACTGTCCGGGTTCCGCAGCAGGCGTGCCTGGCTGCCCAGCGTTCGCCCGCCAGCGTGCCCGTTTTGCGTGGTGCCGTTTTGCAGCAGCGGCAGGACGCATGCACGGGCACACACACACACCCCTCCACCCGCGCCAGCAGCCACCTGACCCCCCCCCTGCCTGCTCTCCCCCCCCCCCCCCCTTGCCTGCCCAC
>JAULBY010060756.1:0-10491 GCA_032358315.1 Ophiocytium majus | reverse complement strand
GTGGTGGACATTGCACGAGCCAACTGCAAAAGTTTCTTAAGCACCGAAAAAAGTGCGAAAAAACATATGGGACTAATAGTACTTCAGAAGAGCAAGTAGGTAGTGCCGTGCTTCCGCCGTAATAAACAGTTTGATAAGTGGACCCAAGTACTTGCCGTGAGAGGGAGCCACACGGTAAACGTTCCACGCGCTGCGCGTCGCCGTCGCCAGCAACCGCCTCGAGGTGAGCATTGTGTGTTTACCGCAAGCCATGCTGTTGCCATGCGTGCGTACAAGTACACTTCATGGCTGTTTCCGGGGCGGTGTGCTATCTTCCGCGTCGCGCGCATCATGCCCACTGCCTCCTGCTACCGCCGCCACCGCCGCCGCCGCCTCCGTCACCGCCGCTGCCGCCGCCACCGCCGGTGCTGCCGCCGCAACCGCTGCCGCTGCTGCTGCCGCCGCCACCGCTGCCGCTGCTGCTGCCGCCGCCGCTGCCGCTGATGCCGCTGTCGCTGCCGCTGCTGCCGATGCTGCTGTCGCTCCTGCCACCGCGTCTGCTCTCGCTGGTCGTGCCACCAACTTCAACTTCAACAACTGGGCACCCACACGCCGCCCCCCTCAGAGCGACGGGCTGTACAAGATGAATGTGAACCCGCTGCACCGCTCCGAGGCGGGGTGCGCCTACAGCGTGCTCAGCGTGGAGTGTTCCGTTTCAGGAATGTTCTTCAAGTGAGTGCACCTTTTCAGGAATGTTATTCAAGTGCAGGAGCGCGCTCTGCTGCGCACCATGTTGGCACCTGCACTTTTAGTTGAGACGCGCAGCCGCGGCGGCGGCACAGTCTCATTTGCTGAACGGCAGCTGCTGGCTCGCTTCAGTTGCAGCCGCTGCAGCGGCAGCAACCAGTGCGCAGCAGCTGCGGCGGCACAGATTCAACTGCTGAGCAGGAGGGCAGCATCCGCACGTCAGGCGCAGCAGCTGCAGTGACAACACCAACCAGTGTGCCGTTGCAACAGCAGCGCAGCAGCAGCAGCGGCGGCGGCAGCGGCTGCAGCGGCAGCAGCGGCTGCAGCGGCAGCTACTGATGTGCAGCGGCAGTAGCGGCGGCAACAGCAGCTGCAGTAGCAGCAGCAACAGCAGCAGTAATCAGTGCTCAGCAGTAGCAGCAGCAGCAGCAGCAGGAGTGACAGCAGGCGGGCCGAACCCCACCCACTCGAACCTGTCGCCTGAAGACAAGGCGAAAGAGACGGTTGTACCCTGGGCATCCTAACCTGCCACACCGTCAAAAAGTCACAGTGTTTTCTCCACACTCTCTACTGAGCCAAACCACCACAGTCAGGGAGCGGATTGCACGTACTTTGTGGCATGTGTCCCCTCGTCATCACTGTGTACCCCCCGTACTCTGCATTGAGCCAGACCACTCCAATCAGGGAGCGGACTGCACGTACCGCGTGGTAAGTCCTCCTCCCCCTGCCGTCACACTTCCACTGACACGCGTCTGCACCGCCCACTGCCGCCGCCACACATCCACTCTCCCCCGCATGTGTCTGCCGCTGCCGGCGCTGCTGCCCCCAGGCATCTGCCAGACATCAACGCAACGCTGACCCCCCCGCCCGGCGTGAAGAACGGCGCGCTGTGGGCTGTGTGGGCCATGGTCAGCCCCATAGACTCTGTCATCAAGCGCAAGGTGGGGTTGGTGGCGTGGGCATGAGGACTTGAAGTACGCTGTGTGTGAAGTTTTGGAATAGATTGAAGTTGGCGTGGCGCGCTGTGGGCCATCTGGGCCGTGCTCGACTTGTGTACCCGTCACCTCTGGAACACTTGTTGTAAAAGTGTGAACATGTGTACATACTTCAAAAGTATGCAACTGCTGCCGGCACAGAGAGCCACGCGCCACGCTTCAGAGCCCACTCTCAAGCGGGTGGCACAAGCCGCTCATACTACTAGTAGTACATCACTGTGACCAGAGGTTGCACATGAGTGGTGCTGGGTCTCAGCGTGTTTATAAACTTTGCATCATACGCCATACAACGTATGCAAATGCAGCGTATAACGGATGCACATGAACATATTTATACGGCAAGTACGCCATATATCTCATTTTTGGGCGCAGAAAAAATGTATAAATGCGTTGTACCTCGAGCACAAATGTGTGATGTGTAACGTATAAAATACGTTATACCTGTACATGTGTTCTGCACCGTGTCCCATCGCTACTCATGTCCCAACAAGAGGCTCACAGGTGTCGCCCCCACCCGCCGCCCCCACCGCCCGCGCCGCCGTGTTGCCCTCCGGCGGCACCTCCGCCGCCGCTGCCGCCGCCGCGCTGCCCTGCTGCACCTCAGAACTACCCAGTAGGTGGCATTGCGTACTGCGCTGCAGACGTCGGCCGGGACCTCATCGAAGACTCCGACGCGCCAGAAGGTGGGCACTACACACTTGAAGTTTCAACTTCAACTTCATGTGCAGTTGAAGTTGCAATTTCAAGTTCATGCACAGTGCTGCGCGGCCTCTGCAGAACTATCCCGTAGGTGTCATCGCTACTGTGCGGCGGACGTCGGCCGGGACTTCTTCGAGGACTCCGACGCGTCGGAAGGTGGGGAACTCAACTCTTGAAGCTGCACCTTCAACTTGGTGCGCAGCGCTGCGCGCCTCCAGCGCCCAGCAGAGATTTGGCCACAGCTGTCGGAGCAAATCTACACAGTGGCCCTTGTCTTACGGCAAAAAGTACTTCAGAAGTGTACATTGTTTGCAATGGCTTGCGCACACGGTGCCGCGTCTGTGGACTCATACCGCAAAATGTCTGTGTTGAACACCTCCAGCTGTGTCGCCGCGCGCCGGCCGCCTCTAGCACCTCCAGGCGGGCTTCATAAACAAGGGGCACATATGTACACTGAAGCAGAATTATGTACTTCGTACAGTATTACTTATTGTTTCAAGAACTACTGATGGTGTGTCATTAGGTAGTTCCCTGTGAGGCAGCCAGGCACGCCCTTGTCCGCTCCACCAAATACGTTATTATGCGGGGGGAGGGGGGGGGTGTTATACTAGGTAGAGGTCTCATACTCTGATACCTCAGTACCCTCCAAAAAAAAAGAAAAAGCAGAGGCCTCCTCCTCTGCACTAGGGCGGGTGGGCCTGCTGGCTACGTAGCCTGGGCTCACCTGTCATTGGGGCGTGGTTGCTCCTCCACCACTCTCAGCCACCAGGCTTCCTCCGCTCTGCAATGGAAACCCTCTGATTTGGCCACCAGAGGCACCTGCTTTCCAGTGCTGCCTGTACACAAGCTTGGACCGCACGTCAAGCATGATGGCCTCACGTCCCTGCCGGCGCTGCCGCTGCCGCCCCCCCCCCACAGACACCCCTGGCTCCAAGCTCGCGCTGCCAAAACCCGGGCCTGGCAGCGAATGGCAGCAGGGGGAGGGGCGGAGTGGGGGGGGGGCGGAGGGGGAGGGGGCGGCGGGGGGGGACGATGTCTGGCTACGCCGGGGCCTGAGAGAGATGACGGCGCTGAACGTCGCAAACTACAGGGCGGCGCAGGTGAGTTGGCTTGCGGTGTGCTTGTCCCGTGGGCAGGGGAAGCGTCGCAGTGGGCTGGCGGGTCGGCGTGCTCACCGGCGTGATTCAGAAGTGCGGCTGCCAGCCGTCCCGACGCTGCCACCGCCGCCGCCGCTTCCGCTGCTGCTGCCGCCACTGAGCTGAGGAATGCCTTGACAGTGTGCGCACGTGCACACACGTAGGCGTGTGCGCTATGCATGTGCTGCTGCTGCGGCCGCCGCCGCCACTGCGCCTGAGTGCTACCGCCGCTGCTGCTGCTGCCGCCACCGCCACTGCTGCTGCGCCTGACCGCTGCCGTCGCTGCCGCTGTCGCCGCCACCGCTGCCGCTGTCGCCGCCGCCGCTGCCGCTGCCGCCGCCGCCGCCGCCGCTGCTGCTGCCGCCATCGCCACTGCTGCTGCGCCCTGACTGCTGTCGCCGCTGCCGCCATCGCCACCGCCGCTGCTGCTGCTGCTCACACCGTACGTCGGCGCGCGCGTTGCGGCTGTGCGGTGGCGTCTCGCGCAGGGTGGGCGCTCCCGGCGCAGCGGCGGCAGCGCTGCCCGCTCTGCGTGCTCGGCCGAGGCGGAAGCACTCATCTTTATCCACGGCTTCTACACGCCCATCGCCAAGGGGGCGTCCATGCTGGCGCAGGTGCGCTGAGCACAGTGGCCCGCAGCAGCGATGGGGTCAACAACGTATGCATGTTGTGAAAGACAGTGTTTGACCATAGTTCGAAGTAGGCGTATTTACTGGTAGTACTACAGTAGCAAAACATTAGATTCATACTTACAGAGGCGTACTGTCGTCAAGGGGTCGTCCATGCTGGCGCAGGTGTGCTGAGCACAGTGGCCCGCAGCAGCGATGGGGTCAACAATGCATGCATGTTTCGAAAGACTGTGTTCGAAGTATGGCGTATATACTAGTACCGGAACTATGTAAGTGTATGTTACAACATTGCATTTGTACTTGTAAAATCGTACTGTCGCCGAGGCGGCGTCCATGCTGGTGCAGGTGCGCTGAGCACAGTGGCCCGCAGCAGTGATGGGTCACACTGCTTGAGCATGTCTCGAAGGACGGTGTTTGAACATATAGCGTACTTTAGAAGTACTTCGTGTTGGTATTTGCTTCAGAAGTATAACATTGAATGTGTACTTGCTTCGAAGTATGACAGCGTGATGTCGCCAATGGGGCGTCCATGCTGGCACAGGTGCGCTGAGCACAGTCGCCCGCAGCAGCGATGGGGTCAACACTGTGAAGACGGGCAGCTGTGCAGGGCACCAGACCTGGGGCGGTGTGCCCCAGACACAGACGCCCATCCTTGCACTGGCACTGCCCTGCAACCGGCTCACCACTGGCTTTGATGCACTGTCCGCTGCTGTGCTGTGGTTGGCTGTTCGCTGCTGCGCTGTGGTTGGCTGTTCGCTGCTGCGTTGTGATTGACTGTTTGCTGCCGCGCTGTCATTGACCGCGCAGCTGCTGGCGCTGGGCGACTTTCCGCCGCACATTGTTCCGTTTGTGTTTTCGTGGCCAGGGGGGCAGGTCAGTGCTGTCTACTGCCGCGCGCTACAGCTGCTGCAAACCTGTGTACAAATTGGGTCCTTCCTTTGTTTTTGGCGGGGGCAGGGGCGTCAACTGTGCGGTTTGACACCAAACACATGGCCCCTTAGCTCCGCTTGTGTTTCTTGCACACACAAAAATGCGTTGCCTTTCAAAATCAGACCTTTTGTGACTCCACTCGTGCGAGAGCTGAGTGCTGGGTCATGCCGCATCCATTTTATAGCCCAGTAGATTCATAAGGTGTGTACATGCGCCCGTCGCTGCCGCAGCCACCTCGCGCCTGTGCGCTGCTGCCACTTAGCATGGCCGTGCTGGCTCACAGATGTCTGTGCGTCTGCTCGTACTTCTTTGAAGTAGGTACTTAAGTATACACTTCAGAAGTACTTCTGAATACGCTGGATATACTGGATACTGGATGTACTTGGAATATACTACTAGTACCTATATAGGTACCAGTTTATTTCGAAGTTCTTCTGAAGTGCTGTAGTATGCATGTACCTCAAGAAGTATATAATATGTGTACACCTATACACATGTACGTATACATGCCATGTACATTGTGTGCGATCGCAGGGCTGGTCGTACTTGGCGGCGCGCGACAAGGGCGCCACCAGCGAGCGCACGCAGGAGGACTTTGTGCAGTTCCTGAGCGACCTGGCGGACGCAGGCATCTCCAAGGTGAGAGTGAACTTAAGAGCGTGAACTCATCAATAAATTCAGCGGACGCACAACCTAGCGGTAATTGACATCTCTAAGGTGAATTCATGAATGAACTCATCAGTGATTTTAAGGATGGCGCTCGTGAGCGAATTCATGAGTGGACCGGCAACTCCAGGACCGTACTGAGTGCTGATCACCTTATTTGCCCCCCTGCCCCTCCCCCCTCCCCCACCTGTGGTGTAGTTGGTGCTCTGCTGGAGTTTACGGTTGCATGCTCTGCTGGAACTTGTCCGCGCATTGAGGCTGATGGGCGCTGCTGCTGCTGCTGCAACTGAGGCCGCCTCTGCCACTGCTGGTGCTGCCCGCACTGCTGCTGCTGCTGCCGCTGCCCCCACTCCTGCTGCTGCTGCAACTGCTGCCGCATCTGCCGCTGCTGTCGCTGCCCCCACTGCTGCTGCTGCTACAACTGCTGCCGCTGCTGCCGCTGCCCCCACTGCTGCCGCTGCCTCCACTGCTGCTGCTGCCGCCGCCGCTGCCATCGCTGCCACCAACCTCCACTTCATCTGGCGAGGGGCAGGTCAACATCATGACGCACTCCATGGGTGCGCGAGTGCTCATGGCCGCAAGCGCGCGCCTGGGAGAGCTATTCCAGTCAGTCGAGGAGCAGGCAGAAGGAGACTCCTTCCCCGGTGGCAGGGCAAAACCGACCAAGGTGGGCGATTGTGAGCCTCAGGATGGTACCGTCTGTCTTCGAAGTTGTTGCCCGGGCTGACAGTTTGGGAAGTTGAAGGGAAATGGCGGTGGCGCGTTACTTTGGGAGCAATAACTACGTCAAGTATTCAAGTGATATACTTTTGAAGTACGCCATATTATATACCCCGCGTTCACCATACACACAACGGGCAAAATAATGGAGGGGATCACTTCGGGAGGCACCCATTCAACCATTCAATTTTCGACCTCGGAAAAGAGCGGCACCCGTGTTGTGCCGAAGTAGTTGGCGGGAAAAATCACTTTTGGTAGTTGTTTTGGGTGGCTCCAAATGGAACCACCCACCCACCCCCCGCATTGTTTTGCGTTGTCAGCTACACTAAGGATAGGGTAAATCAGTGTTGGAGGTTTTTGCGCGGCTCCCATACCAATTGTACCCTTCCCCCATTTTTTGCGCCTATCAATGTTATTGACACAGGTATCGACTTCGGCACTGCTAGTAGACGGTGTGCGGCATACTGGGATGTGGTCCCCTGTGGCGATCGACAGGCACATCTGCGCGGCGCAAAGTACGCGTTTGCAGGTGGAGGTGGGACTTCTTGGCAGTGACATGATTTGTCCCACTGAGGTGGGAGGGGGGGGGGGCATGGCTGCACACAAGGCAATGCGGCAGGAAGCCTGCCCGTGGAAACGGCAGAAGCAATTGAGTTACTTTTGCCAGCCGTCTGCTGCCGCCTCTGCTGCCTGTCGTTCACCGCACTTGCTGCCTACTGCCGCCGGCGCCACTGCTGGTGCTGCTGCTGCTGCTGTGCTGCTGCCGCCGCTGGTACTGCCGTGGCTGCCTTGCTGCTGCCGCTGCTACTGCTTCTGCAACTGCTGCTGCTGCCGCCGCCGCTGCTGCCGGCTTTGCTGCGGCCACCACGGCGTGCGCTGCGGTGTGTGTCGTGCAGCCGCTGCGCCTGGAGACAGTGACGCTGCTCAACCCTGACTACGAGCTGCGGAGCTTCACGCGGCATGGTGGCACCTATGACGCGCTGCGTAGCCTGTGCTCGGTGAGTGCACACCCCTCTAGTAAACACACCCTGCAAATAAATTCCAGCTCATGCAACAGACAGGGCTGTTACCATACGGTACGCTACATAGGTACGCATGTGCATACGATACGTATGTATTTGCATCTTTTTTGGCCCACACGTTGGCATACGTGGAGGCCCCATATCTGAGCTGGTGTTCAGGCACCTTGGTGGCTCCTTAAAGGTGCCATATATTCAAGCTTACACAGTGAGCAGATGCTTCCCTACCAACCTGAGCACGACAGCGAAGCGGTGCAAGCCGCACCATAGCATGCAACATTGGGTATAGGCGCCTCACAGCTGCTCAGCACAAAGGAGGCCCGCGTATGGCGCGCGTATGCAACAGTTTCGGCAGGCTCAGGGCGTCCACGTATGTAGCGTACGTATTCGACGTTTTCGGCCTGATACGTAGGCCGCGTATGTATGTGGGGTCGGCGAGCGTACGGTAACAGCCCTGGCAACAGATACTTTTTAAAAGTACATCGGCGGCAACCTGCTGTGTCTGCCAGCAAAAGGCCATTGCGCCCTTTTGGTACCGGTTTCCTACATACTTCTGGTATAAATATGTATGAAAACCCGTGAGCACTTAGTCTTGCGCTTCATGTGCAGCAGCTGCAGACTTGTGGCTCCGGGTGCCTTGGTACGCGCTCACATTCCGCCACAGTATGCCTGTATTCCAATGACAATGCAGGGGCAAGCTCACTGGCGGCTGGCGCCAGGCCCGGTACCGCCAAGAGAGTGCACCCCCGCCCCACCTTGCACTCTCGCTGCGACTCCCCTCCAAAGCAGGGTGCACCTGTTGCGCGCGCCCCCACATGCTTGAAAATCGACTGCCTGCCCCACTGGCAGTGTGTGGCGCGCCGCCACCACCGCCACCTGCAGTGCTGCCAGCGCTGGGTTTGCTCAGGCACCGCGATGGTACACCAAGCATCCCCACCGCGCCTGCAATACACCGGGGTTGCCTGAGCTGGGGGCGTGGTGTGTCCGCCAAGCAAGTTGAAGTTGCTGTTGAAGTTGGTGGGTGTCGGGGGGGGCGCGCACGCGGCGGGGGCAGACACCCCCAACGATAGGGTCACCGCTGCTGCTGTAGTCCCAGTTTCAGGTTGTGACCGTTAGTTGAAGCGGCCGTCAAGCACAAACACGCACGCCACGCGCCCGTGTGTGTTCACAAATGCTGCGTGCACCACCAAGTATGCCGTATAGGCTGGCCGCCGCCGAAGGTGCACCAGGGGCCCCACCGTGGTGCGCTCACACACCTTTGACCCACTTGCACTTGCAGTTGACATTGAAGCTGTGGGGGTCTGAAATGTAACTGCCGCTGCGCCCGCGCAGGTGATCACCATTTACGCGGATGCCCACGATGAGGCGCTGCTCGGCGCGTGGGTGCTCAACATGGGGGAGTCGCTGGGCCGCGACACGAGCGTGAGTCATTCGAGAACACACACAAACATTGCATCTGTTGAGACGTCTTTGCTGAGCACCATCACACAGCTGCATGCGTCATTGTCAGATGTCATGTGCACGCAGCGCCAGCTGACAGGGCCCAGCCTGCGTGCGCTTGCAGCAGCTCACTCGCTCCCGCAGGAAGGGAACTGCTGCCAGCTCCGCCCCCCCGTTCACGCAAACTGCCAAGCAAAAGCAAAAGCGAAGGACCCTTTCCTGAGCACCTCTCCTGGCGCAGCACCTGCCCTTCGTTGCATCGCGCCACCGCTTTTTCAGGACGCCTGCACCCATGTGTTCTAACACCTCCTCTGCCGCACACATGTGAATACCGGGGGCCAGTGTCAATGCAAACCACTTGTGTCTACACCTTGGTGAACCGACCTCCAACAACTTGCAAACCGCAGGGTCTGAAGCGGCCACAGAAGACGCACGAGCCGCACAGACGCGGGGGGGTGATGGAGGGAGCGCCGGGCGACAATGCAGGAGACTACTCGGTGGGTTCCCCGCTGCATGCACGGCAGACGCCATGCCGCGCCGCAACAGCACCCGTGTTTCCACCTACCGTCTTGTCTGCTGGAGGCAGTTGTCTTCTGATGTATGTGATTTGTGGGCGCGCACAAGCCCAGGTAACGCATGCTGGCATGGGGTAGCGGAACCGCCTTGTCTTGGGCTAGGAGCACTTGGGGATGTGCTGGCAGGCGCGGTGCATGCCTGCTGCAAGGATGTGCCACGCCTGGATGGTAGCACGCTGTGCTTACAGCGCTCCAGACCGCCTGCCGCCCCTAGCTGCGCTCCACGATACGCTGGCATTATTACAGCTGCGTCCGGCTTCAGCCTCAACGACAACATCCACCTTCAATGTAGGGCCACACGGGTCTGGCGGCACACACCCTCGTCCGCACCTCACCCGCAACCACTGTCAGCCTTGAATGCGTACAGGCATGTGTCGCTGCTGAGCGCACCCTACCCTACATGCCCGCGCAAGCACATTTCGCTGCTAAGCACCCTACCTGATGCGCCCGGGCCGGCTCAGCCGCTCGCACCGAATCAGGGCTGTGACACCGGCAGTTAAAAGGGGACTGAACCATATAAGTAGTACCTTCTAATGAAGTCAAACAAGCATACCCCTTCATACATGTCGGCTGCTCGTAGTAATTTGTACCGGCGCGTGCAGTCTGGTGCTACACACAAACTTCAATCTTGCGCACCCTACCCGCCCGATTAGGCTACTCATAGATTGCGACGGTGTGCACCTGACGCCGTGGCCCTGGAACACATGTGAACACACACACAAACTTGCCTTCAACTCCCATCCTGCGCAGGCCATGGAGGCGGGCCCCGCGGCCGCCACCGCCACCGCCGCCGGCCCCACCACGTTTTCCGCTGACGCGTCTGCCATGGCCGCCGCCCTCGGCGCGAGCGGGTACGGATCCGCGCGCGCTGAGCCCTCGCAGCTGCGGTACGTGAACGTGTCGCTCATGGCGCGCGCCAACGCCGCGGCGGCGGCGGCGCCGGGCGGCGGCGCCGG
>JAULBY010060745.1:0-10491 GCA_032358315.1 Ophiocytium majus | reverse complement strand
TTCAGCGCCAAAGGCCGCGCCGCCCCGGGCACCGCCTCCCGTGTCGCGTACTCCGTCGCCACCGCTGCGAGCAGGCGGCCAGAAGTACATAACGTATCATTCGAAGTATGCAATACACGTAGTACAACTAATGGTGCTGTCGTCGGAGCAAGAGGACCCATGCGCCATTGGTGAGCGCCCACTGCAGGACTTGCAATTTGTTGTTAACATTTTTGGGCTGCGAAGAGTGACACATGTCTCACGTCCCGGTCGCAGCCGTTGTGGTGCTTGCCCACTGCAGCGCAGCCACATGGCCAGTAGGTGCAGCTACAGCACAGGGTCACACTCCAGGCGCAGCCGTACAGGTAGCACACCGCCTCAGGCAGCTGTAAAGTGCTGCGACTACCCAAGTAAGGTCATCCCATGGGTGGCAGTCGGCATGCACCCACTACAGCACCTCCACGTTGCCGCCTGCTGCTGTGTGGACGGTGTGGTCGGCGGGGGCAGCGTGCGCCGAGCGCCCACTGCAGCTGGGATACGTTGCTCAGCACAAGCGCACTGGCTGCAAATGCAGTGCCGCCAGACCTGCCGCTGTTGCACGCAGTGCACGGCAATTGATCGGCCGCAGTGCTGCCGTGGCGCAAACCACGCGGCAACCAACACACCCTCAACAAAAAAAAATACGTGGGCGAAGTAAAAAACATCAGATTCGCCAAGACAGACAATGTGCATACCTTGCCCAGCAGCAAAGGGGCTGCCTAAGCAAGGCAACCACAGAGCGTCCCCACGGGTGTCAAAATGTCCATTCAGGCGATGCCCGCCGGCAAGCTCAGGTGCAGAAACCAAATAGGGAGGGAAAGGTGCCAGGTGCGGATGCCGCCGCGGCGCAGCTGCGTCCAACCCCCGTGTGGAGTCCAGCGCACCGGCAACATGACTGCAAACTGGTGACGGCACACCGCTGCACAGCATCAAGCCGGCAGCTGGGCCTCTGGCAGAGTTACACAGGGCAGCGCAGCAGCAGTGCCCGGTCGGTGCCTGCGCGCCAGCACGCGCGGACACGGCCCGCACCCAGAAAACGGCAGCGTGGAGCGTCTACGCAATGTTACATGGTGACACGGACGCAGCTACTGCGCGGCGTGGCGTGCTCAGCAGTGGGGCTCGCACCGCAGCGCCGCCTCCGCACAACCACGCTCGCTGCAGCGCAGGCCCGCCGGCCGAGTGCGAATCGACGGCGCGGCTCGGTGGTCTCTCCCAGGCACCGGCCGCACCTGGGTGCCATGCGGCACCTGCTGCAATGCCTCACTCGGCGGGTTCCTGCAGGCCCTGGGCCCATGGTGGTGCCATTCGCTGCCGGAGCTGCTGAGCACCGCGGCGCTGGGCTGCTCCTGCTGCTGCTGAGCACAGCTGAGCACGGCCGCGCCAGACCGCTCCCGCTGCTGCTGAGCACAGCTGCTGAGCACCGCGGCGCCGGGCTGCTCCCGCTGGTGCTGAGCACGGCGCGGCGGCGGCGGGCGGACTCACTGCGGCGCTGACACCTTGACGGGGCGCGGCGGCACCGTGTTGGGCTGGAGGGTGCCTGATATGATGCGCTCCCATGTGCGCCCGTAGGGGTCCAGCTTGCGGGGGCTTGTGGCAGTCACGAGCTGGATGGGGATCATCACCACCTGGGGGAAGGGGGGGGGGGGGGGGGGGGGGGGGGGGGAGAGGGCAGTGGTCAGGCTGTGGCAGGGTGTGCAGTGAGTGCCTCACAGATTGGCAAAAGTGTGAGGGGCACGTGCGTCGTCGCCAGAGGGTGCTGGTCAGGGCAGTGTGGGCACCAGCAGGCATTCTGCCCTGGTGCGCTAGGCCTGCGACGTTGTAAGTGTGCAGCAGGCGTTGTGGTGTCATTTGATGTGTCAAATGTGTCAGGGCAAGGGGCATGTGCGGAACTGGCAATGGATGACAGCTGCCACCAGGGCCCATGCGCCGTCACCGTTGAGTTAGAGTTCGGTGATGCTGCGCCCGTGTTAGGCACACAGAGTGGGCCAGTGCTAGGCACACCGTGCAGTAGCAGCAATTTGAAGGTGACAAAGCACAAGAACAAGCTTGGCTTTGTGAAAACCTTGTACACTTGCAAATACAATGGGGCTAAATCAGCTGCCACAGGCTCTGGCCTGGCACGTTGCCCCACAGCTGGGCAACTTTTTGCAGTTTGTTTCACTGATGGTCTCTGCAGATCTATGCGCAGAGTCCATGGCATGCCCTGCTCCTGCTGGAGCTGCGGAATGTTCTGCGGCGGAACGTGCCAGGGTTGTGCCAGCGTGCTCACCCTGTTGTTGACCAGCCCTGTGGTGAAGCTGGTGTAGCCGGCCATGGCGCCGTGCACAGCGTTCTGGGCCAGCTGCATGCACAGGATCTGGTCGGACGCATTGGCAGCCACCGACCTGCAGCGGCAGGCACAAGCGTTTTTGCATGGAGCAGGGTCACTATACATGTGCTTTTGAAGTATGATGTGCATTACTGGCAGCATGCGGCCACCAGACTCGCGTATGACTGTCATGCAAGTGACTCTGAAGTGCGATGTTGATGAAATAAGATGCCTCACCTGTAAGCAGAGTGCAGAAGTTGTCAGCCACAAATGCTGGAAGTGCGGCCTGCGCTGCTGCTGGCACCTGCTGCTCAAGCCAGATCCACATGCGACTGTGATCCAAGTCACCATGACATGATGGTTTCCAAAGCGCAGACGCTCCCATCCAGGGATGGGAGAAATGCGTGCATTCAACACACATGGCACAGGAGGCAGCTGCCGACTGCTGCAGTGGCTGGTGTACACAGCCGCCATGCCTGTTCTTGTGTGGGCGCATGAGGCGTGCATCGGTGTTGCTACCACACCAGGTGGCACACGGACATAGTGCCCGCATGCAAGCTGCTCAGCAGACATGCACAGTATGTTATACACGTTTTAACACGTGCGCGTGCACTACAGTATGTATAGCAACGGTACTTCGAAGTATGATACCAAGTATACTGGTATTTAAAAAAAGTACTTCAGAAGTACACAGCATACCGTACAAAGTACTTCGAAGTATGTACTCTTATCTGGTTAGCATACTAGCAGTAAATGCAGGTGCCTGGGTTTGTGCGATCTGTGCCCAATGCCAACATGGCAATTTGACCTGTATCCGGGCACCGTAATTACAATATTATATAATACTTCAGAAGTACATACATAGAATGTTATAATAAATGGTCGTTCCGGAAGTATCGATACTCCGAACTGTCCACACAGACTGCCCACACAGACTTAAGACAAGAAATGAAATCGAACACTAATAAAAACCAAAACCTCAGCCACATGAAACCTAAAAAATCCCTACACGGTTGCTAGTCTGTGTGGGGAGTCTGGTTGGGCAGCGTGGATTACAAGTATCGTCACTAGCATCACAAAGTGCAGGCTGTAGGCGGGGTGTACTTGGCAAGTGTACCCTGCCAACCGCACGCATGTGCCCACCACTGTGTAATGCTTGAAGTATATATGTCCACATACATTGTGGTATGTACTTCGAAGCACGCTTGAAGTACATGTGTACACAGTTGTAAAGTGTACATGTGCACTTCCGGAGTAGCAAACACCTCCGACAAGTACTCCAAGTACTTGACATACTTCAGAAGTACTTCCGGAATACTTGAAGTACTTCAGCAGAAGTACTTCAAAAGTATACTTTGAAGTACATGTACTTGAAGCACAGTTGTACGATGTATGCAGCAAGCAACAACAGCGCGCCAACCCACCTGACCATGTAGCTGGGGTCGATGTACTTGGGAGTGCATGGAATGCCGATCTTGGCAAAGTACTCCTCAATCTTGGACTGCATGAACTCGCCAATCTGCAAGCAGCGCACAACGGGCGATGAGCCAATGTGTGAGCAGCTATTAGGAGCCCGACACGGAGTGCAAGCAATAGAGTTGGTGCGCACTGGACACCCGTGAAACACCCACACCAGCAGTGTGGCAGCATGAACTCGCCAATCTGGGTGCAGCACGCAAGGGGAAATGAGCCAAACGCTGAGCAGTAAGTGGGAGCCCGACACGGAGTGCAAGCAATACAGGCAGTGCTGCTGCACACCACGCAGGCTGGGGCAGCGATGTACGCAACCACCTGTGGAGGCAGCTCGCAAAGCGCAGCTGGAGGCACAATTTTTTTGCATCAAACTCAGACTGCATGAGCACGCTCATCTGGGTGCAGTGCAGCACAGAAACCCAGCGTATATGTACACATCCTAATATACTTCAAGAGTGTAGTTTACAGACACACACCACTGCAGTGCATACTGTACACTACCGTCTAGTGCCGAAGTAGTCACCCGGGGTAAGTTATTTGGTCAGTTTTTTTGGCTCGTCCAAAGTAACTACGCCATCTTTTAAGTGGCCGTGCAAAAGTCACTTACCCCCCTTATTTGTTGCAAAAGCCACATGTAAAGTGCTGTCACTGGTACCCACAGACACATGTGTACCGGTATACTGAAGTACATGCTTCCAAGTATTGTACAACTACTACGTAGTATGTTGTAGCTCTGATGTGCACTGCCACCCAGCTGGCAATGCCTTGCCACAATAGCGAAGAGCATGCGCTCCCTGCTTGCAGCAGGTGCGACACAGCAAATTCACAAGTTGCCTTTGACAATGTCGTGCAACGCCACCGCTGCTGCTGCTCCTAAGCGCTTGTCGTTCGGGCACTCCAGTGCCTTCAGCACACGTAGTGCTGCCTCTACACCGGCAACATCTACAGGCGGGACTGGCTTCCAAGAGTCTGTGCCACTGCCTGACCCCTCCACCATCTCCGCATCGCTGGCAGCATCCACTGCCGCTGGTGTTGACGTACATACCATATATACATACATGTACCATACCGGTATGTAGAATTATTACATAGCAGTGCTGACAGTGCAGGACTCACCGCCTGCCATGAGGGGAAAGCATATGCGCGCGAGCGAGCCCGCCGAGCCAAACCACTACAGCATCACGCCCTGCTGGCCGCCGGCACGCCCCACCGCCTTTGAGAAGTAGCCCAGTACAGCGGTGTGGCCGATGGGGTAGGCGAGTGCGTACACGACCAGGGTGGCGCTGTAGAAGGTGAGTTTGGCCAGGAGGGAGCGGCCCTCTGCTGCGGCGATGGCCACCACCATCGCGCTGGCCGCCATGCCCTGTTGGAGTTGTGGGTGGGTGGGGGGGGGGGGGCAGAGGGGTTTAGCGGGTGCTGGCTGGGCAGTGTGTGATTAGGCGTATTGGTGTGTACTGTTGAGGCATGTGGTCCCCAGCATCGGCCATGTCAGTGTCACCATCAGTAGTGATTCCGTTGAGAAGTTTCAGTCAAGAAGTAGACGCCCAGCTATTATAGCACTTACGAACTCCACCATTGACAAGCGGTTGAAACCTGGACAATGCCCACTCTACATAGTCATGGTCATTGTGCTCAAGTTATGGGCAATACGGGTGATACGTGCTAATGGGCCTGCGCCTCTGCATGCTGCACAGATCCAAGTGCAAAATGATGATGGCACCCAAATTCCCGAGCGCAGTACGCATGAACACTTGGAAGAGCAGCACAGATGCTCTGGCTTGCGAGTGCAGCTGTGCAGACGGAGACACCATGTTGTCGATGACCTGTGCCCTGGCAGGAGCGCACACGTCCTATCTGCACAATTGCTGCTTGCCCAGCCGCTGTAAGGGCGGTAACAGACCATCAGCGTTGCGTCTATCGAGCTACAAAGCCAGTAGTAGCTCTGAGCGTAGCGCGCATTGTCTGACATTAGCACTGCGCAACACTTACCAGGAGGCCCCCCGTCACAAGGCGTGCGTCACTGTAGCGCTTGCACAGCCACTGCATGGACAGCAGGCTGACCACCCCCAGCGCTCCAAACACCGCCACCACTGCACCAGCAACGTCCACGTTGGTGCCTTGGCTGACGGCCACCTGGGGCAGACATGCACACACACACACAGGGGTGGCATGACCGTGTGTGGGTACCAGCTGCTTGTGGACAAAGGTGTTGAGTGCCAGCAAATGTCACGTGTTAACAGCTGTCAGTGCCATAACGTGGCAGCGACCATGTTTTGAGTGCTGGGCTCAGAGTGCTGCGGCCAGCATACAGGGCTACGCGTGCACACATGTAAATTTGTACCAGGTATTAAGTGTGCTCTGGAACAACCCCTGTCGAGTACAAAAAACGTGAGCAGTAACGTGTCCCTTGCCGTTACGCAGTAAGCCATCCCCACCAACAACCACTGCCAAGCTGCGCAATGAAGGTCATAATGCTTGCACAAATGAGTCCGTCCATCTTGTTCCGACGCATTCGCCCGAGCGGCAAGTTTGGGAGGGACAAAATAAACCGGGGGGCAAGTCACTTTGGAAGCCACTCAAACAACTGTACGAGTTGGTGTACCCTAGCAGTTACCATAGCTGACAACACACTACAATGTGGAGGGTAACTTACTTTGGGAGGCACCCCCAGGCAACTTCTGCAAAACAAGATCAAACTTTACTTGATTCCTTGTGTGTTTACTGTGCCCTAGCACTGACCTCCATCCCCAGCGTCTCGTGCCAGCTCATCCCCCCCGTGGTCAGCACGTTCAGCGCCAGCAGCGACGCCAGCAGCGCACGCTCGCGCGGCGGGCTGCGCACATCCTCCATCCCGCCATCGCTCTGCTGAGCACCACCGCCCACGCCGCCGCTGCTCAGCAGACCAACGCGCTGCGCGGCGGTGGGAGACTGCTCCACCGGCAGCGGCGACGCCGGCGCGGACGCCGCGAGTCCGATGGTGTTGCTGCTGCTGTTGCGGCGCTAGAACTTGTGGAAGCTGCCGCCGCCGCTGCCGCTGAGCGCACTGTCACTGCCGTTCTGAGACAGGGTGCGAGTGTCATACGCGTCCACACCTTGCTCACCACCAGCAGCTGCACCAGAGGCCTCACCGAACCCCGCCACCACAGGCTGCTGCGCCTCCACATCTCCGGTCCTGCCCCTCCTGCTGCCATCCAGGCTGCTGGCACGCCGTGTGCCAACCACCGGCGTTGCGGGGAGGGCAGCTCGAGTGCCACCGCGGTGGCGGCGGGGGCCTTGGGCGGGGTGGCGTGGAAGTGGCGGCGCAGCAGCACAATGCCACAAAGGGCGCCAGCAGTACATACACGGGAATGGTGAACTTGGAGGCGGACAGCTCGCCCCACTCGTGCTCTGCGTTGCCGGTTGAGGCGCTCATGGCGGAGCCCAGGAGGAGCGTCACCGTGAAGCCGGCGTACTGGAGGGTGTGGGCGAGAGAGGTATTGACACGGGCGGGGGAGAAGAGGGGGAAGGGGGGCATGTGAGGGGGTTGGTGAGTGGGTGTGGCGTGGTGTCGGAGCAGTGGGAGTGAGGTGGGTGCGTGGCAGGCGTGGGCATGCAACAGCCACCCGCGGGTGGAGACAAAACTTCAACTGCAACCGGACCAACCTCAGCTTAGTCTACATCAGTTGATGCAGGCACCAGCTGGGCCATACAAGTGCTGGTGCAGTGACTGCTCTGCGGGCACTTGCTTAAGAAGGGAACCAGTCTGATGGTCCAGTACACCAGGTCACCGTACTCCTCTTGCATGGCAGTGTTGTTAAACCTCAGAGACAAGGTCTGTCAAGTACTGGGAATGCATTGTTTCTCTCCATATACCGTTGCCCTTTGGTCTCAGCATTACCTGGACTAAAATACAACTAGTGTTGGCAGCGCACATTTACGACTTCCTACACAGGTGCATGAGACATCATATGGCCATTTCACTGTTACCACACATGCATGGCCTGGGTTTTTCCACACCCACAAACTCAAGTTTGAACTTGTGCAAGTCAGAAAACCTACATAGTTGAAGAACATACTTGAAGTAAACACCACCACAACTTCAAGTCCCACCTGAACGGCCGTGAGCTGGTCCAGGCGCGTGGTGCGCTCCTTGGGGGGGGAGCGGTCCGCCACGCACCCCCTGCACACGCCCAGAGTTGAAGTTCCAAAGCCCATCACCACCTGCCCCACTGTCATCAGCGCCATAGCGTCCCCCCCCTGCCACCAGTGCACATGGACATGTGTGGGCATGTGTGGACATGTGCAGCAGTGCAGCAGTGCAGCAGCAGGTTATGGTTGGTGAGAGAGAGCTGTGAAGAGGCCGCTGTGTGGCGCTGGAACTGCAAAGGGGTAGGGTAGCGGCGGCTGGCTGTCAGCGGGACGCCAGGGGCATACACACACATTCAGCACGGCGTTTAAGTGCTGCCATTGGCTGTAGTTAGTCATGTCCAACTTCAAGTCATGCACGGCGTTGAAGGGCTGCCAATGGCGCATTACGAGGCAGGTGCTCAGCGTGCCAAACACAGTGCTGGGCGACACAGGGCATGAAAGCCCTACTATTCACACTTCAGAAGTATAGATACTAGCAGCTGTCACACTGTACACACCAACTGCGCTCACTGGCACGCCGCTTCTGCTGCCATGTGGTAACCACCCCCAGCTAGAGCTCACAACACCAGCAATTGCTGCCAACGAGCAGGTGGCCATACATATGCGCGTACGTGTGGACTGGTACCAGCTTAATTTGAAGTAATCGCCCGGGGCGCAAACTTTCATGCCTAACCTAACCCTTTATTGGTCGCCTCCCAGAATCACTTACCCTCCACATTTTTTTTGCGTTGTCAGCTGTAGAAAAAAATACATGCTAGTAGAGCGGTTTTGTTTTCACTTTGTTTGAGTCGCTCCAACAGTACCGTCCTCACCCAATTGTTGTTCCATCTCACAGTCTCCGCGCGGGCGACTGCTTTGGAACAGTGTACGGTGCTACCAGTAGGTTTACCAGTGGTGACGAATCAGCGCTGATGTCATATTTTATGCATTATACCAAGCACGGTGTATTTCTACCGACGACAACGTGATATACAGCGTATATGGCGTACGAATATGTTGACATAAAGTACGACACACGGCGTACTATGAAAATTTTATACGCTGTGGCCCATCACTACTCACCAGTGCGTAGATGATGGAGCCGAGAGCAAAGACGGCGATCGACCACTGCAGCGCCAGGCAGGGGCCAAAGCGCTTTCCGGCATAGCCCCACATGGGGCTGCCCACAATGCACCCTATGGAAAAGGACGCAACCACCCACCCCAGCACCAGGCTGTCGCCTGCAGCAACGGCGGATGACGCAGAGTGAAAGTGCACAAGGAGCAGTGGCGGTGAGCTTGCGGATGTGACAGCTGGCAGGAAGGTGAGTAGGGAGGGATGCACAGCAGCTGCCGACAGGTGGCACCGGCCGTGGGGACACTGCCGAAGCAGACGTGGCAGCAGCCTTGGCGGCAGGTGACAGTAACCATTAATGGTTCATGCATTGTGCAGGGGCGTGTGGCGCTTGTGGGAGGGAGAGAGGGCACACCAAGTGGCTTGTTGTCGTACCTCCCAGTTCTGTGACAAGCGGGAAGAGGGTGGGCCAGATGATGCCTGCATCATGATGATGGCAGTGCCACCTGCAACACACACAGAAACAGCGGACGCCGGCAAGCATGTGGGCAGCAGCCAGGTGCTCTCGATCGTTTTTCGATATGCCTTAAATTCAGGATTTCCTCCTAAAAGAACATCGTACAAAATTGGTATTCCGGGGATGAAGAAGGAAAAGGTAGTCACGGGTACTCGGAATGGGTGACTCCAGTCTGCATCATAGGCAAGCAGAGTAGAGCACCAGCTGTTGTGGTGAGGGGGTAGGGAGGCTTACCTATGAGCACCACGTAGGTGAGCACCAGGTACGTCTGCTGGTCCTCGCTTCTGCCCCCCAGCCTGCACTGCCGCAGGCACGCGGGCCACTGGAGGCGGAGCGCCATGGTGCTGCTGGTGATAAGTGGCGGTGGTGTAGTGAGCAGGTGACAACACGTCGCTTCTGATGGTGGTGGTGGTGGTAGGGCAGCGACAGACAGCACCAGTGGCTGCTGCCCCTCCCAACGCAACTGTTGCTAGTAGCTCCACAGTCTAGCTTGCTACCAAGGCGTTGGTGCTGGTTAGTGCACTGCCTGCCAGGTACGGGATGTGAGGCGATAGGCGCTGCTGTCACTGCCGCCTGCCCCGGGCGGCAGTGCACTACTGCTGTCTCCGTTGCAAGCTGATTATACTGTCGCCAGACTGGCTTTGTGGATGAAAGCCGCACGTCCTTCTCAACCCTCGTTGGTCCTGGTGCCACTGCATGCCCTGGTACCGCGCGTGGCGCCTGGCGACAGGCTTTGTGGATGAAAGCCGCACGTCCTTTTCAACCCTCGTTGGTCCTGCTGCCACTGCATGCCCTGGTACCGCGCGTGGCGCCAGGGTGGGCACCCGGTGGTTGCCGGGCCTCTGCACTCTGCACACACACACACACAGCCCCGGGGTCTCTCTCGGCAAATTGTCGATGCTTATGGTTCGGATTCTGAATTAAATTATTTGGCGGGGGGGGGGGGGGGGGGAGGAAAGAAGGAAGAAAGAAGGGGGGAGGGGGAGAAGGGGGG
>JAULBY010060734.1:0-10493 GCA_032358315.1 Ophiocytium majus | reverse complement strand
ATCAAACGTGCGGGTGGCGTCGTTGATGCCTTGGCTCAGGAACGCAGTGCCGATGGAGTGCGGCTCGCGCAGCGATCATGCATGTACTTGCATCAAACTCCGCTTAGGGCGCGGAAAGCCCTTTTGCACATCATGATGCATCACGTGCCACTGTGTGCACGTGCGTGTACTGTTAGTAGGTGCTGTGCGAACAGCTGACCCGTCGAGTCTCAACCCATTATGGTCAGGCAGGGCGCGCGGCGGTGCTAGACTAGTAGCTGCTGCTACACACACACGCATATGACCATATGACAAGCATTGTGTGTGCACTGCTGCTGAGCACTGCCAGGCAATGTTCAACCTGCACTTCAGCCAAATCCGTAACGGCGGATGAACGCCCGCAGCAGGGATAAATTTTTCATCATTGTGGTGGCACCAGAGTCGGAGTACACCATGGAGCGGCTGGGCTCCCTGGGCGCCCTGCCTGCGGCACTGGCAGCTGCGGTGCCCCCTTGGGGCCTGCCCTTCCACCTGCAGCCGCACCGCACCGCTAGGCAAGAAGTCGACCGGACTGCCGAGAAGCTCTACAGGTGGGTTGCGGCACCAGCACCAGCTGCGTAGTAGCATGAGGGCTGCACGCTGGCGCTGGAGGCGGCGAGCAAGAAGCGCAGCGACGTGACGCGTGTGTGCTGCTGCTTGCGGGTGCATCGACACCTGGTGCTGGTGTTGCTGTCTGGCCACAGGCCACCCCTGCTGGGTGCTTGTGTTCACAGCCTGCTGCTGGTGGTCGTTGCTTTGTACAAACGCGAGAGCGCAGCCGGTGGCAGCGGAGGCGCATGCTGCGGGGCACGTCACCAGTTGCAGTGACCGCCGGCGTAGAAGCACCTGCGTGGCTGGCAGGAGCTGCTGCTGTTGCGGGCCACCTGCTGGTGGTGCTGCTGTTGCTGCTGCTGCTGCCGCTGCTGCTGCTGCCGCCCAGTATGCGACAGTGCCCGACAGCCCTGCAAATCGACTGGCCCATCACCTGCACATGAGGGTGCGTGGCGCCTCCTGCCGTTGGTGCTGCTGCTACTGCTGCTGCTGCTGCTGCTGGTGGTGGTGGTGGTGGTGATGGTGGTGCTGGTGATGGTGGTGTTTCTGCTCCTGACGCCTGTACACTGCGACTGCGCTGTGCGCTGTGCGACTGCAGCTGGGAGAAGAGGCGGGTGGCCGAGGCCCAGAAGCAGGCGCACAGGAGGCAGGAGGAGAGGGGCATACGGCCGGAGCTGGTGGAAAAGGTACCTACAATATTGCACATGCTTTTAATGTTTAATATGCATGTACAGTACACACAACGTACCATGCACTTGCAGTCCTAGAGACTGCTGCTGCTGCGACAATAATTTTTTCATCATAAAACCGTACATGTACTCCTAAAGTATGTTTACAAATACAGCGTATAATGGTTTATTGTTTGCGAATGCAGCACCATGCCCAGGCGTCACACATGCTGCGGCTGCCATGGCGGCGCCTCAGAGGTGTGTTTCTGCCAGCGTGTGAAACCAGCCAGTGCTGCCTCCTCCTACTGCGGCCATGAAAATATGCCATAGGTATCGGAGTATAAGACCCACCCTAGTATAAGACCTTTTCCGGTTTAGTGGATAAGAGGCATCTGGCTGCAAGACCGGGGGCCACCTCTATATACTCGCTGAAGCAGTTTATACTTAGCATAACTATGTACTCTGTATGTTGTGCAACCCCTCCCCCCCAAGAAAGAACCCCCCGGTGTTAGCGACGGCCCCGATGCTTGGCGACACAACCGTGGAGGTTTCTGCTTGCTCACATCTCACTTTATGTGGCGACAGGCACAGTGCCGCGAACAACCTAGTGAAGCCATGGCACCGCTATGATGTTCCACACCCCTGCTGCCACAACCATCGCACCTCCCGCCTTCTGCACCCAGCCCAGGCAAGTTTGCTGAGCAAGCGCCACTCTGCACCCAGCCTGGGCGCGCGTGCAGCACCACATCTGCTTCACAGCAAGGGGCGGCTGTTGCTCGCTGTGACGGCTGCTGCTCGCTATGCCAAGCGTGCAAAAGCAGAGATGGGCCTGCCTGCCTGCGTGTGCCCCAGCACTACAGCCGTTGCTTGCAGCCGTAGGCAGTGAGCACTGCTGTGCCCGCGCCCCTATCAGGCTCTAAAACAACTCCAAGAACTGTCTCAACCCTCAGCGTGCGATCCCCCCCACACTCAAGTGCAGACAGCCGTTGAGTGTGCACATGTGTTTGGTGGTCCCCTATTGCATACTTCAGAATACTAGAAGTACTTGCAAATATTTTACCAGTACTAGTTATGTACCCGCCGCCTGTAGCATTATATTTACTTCTAGAAGGTACCAGTATGTACTTCACGTCTATAGTACATATTTCTGTATGCGCGCCCTGAGCGGATTTTAATAAAAGTACATATTTCTGACATATACACTTCAAGTAGTACGTACCGGTACTGTACCATAATATACTTGAAGCATTATACTTCTGAGGTAATTTCGAGGTGCACTGCGGCCAGATGTTCAAGGAACTTCACATGCTGCGCCTTGTGCCGCCGTCCCCCCCTTCTCCCCCTCTTTCTGGACGCGCCCCTGGGCATGCACGCAGTTGGCGCTGCTGGGAGTGGATGAGCAGCTGGAATGCCCCGAGCTGCAGGTAAACGCCAGTATTGATGCAGTAAATAGTATCAATCAATACCTCCGGGTATGTGCTACTTCTGAAGTATGAGGTACTGAGGTAGTGTGTGTACGGGAACGGTGCCTGAAGTGAGCCGCAAACAGGCTGTTTTCTGGCACACGCACAAATACACGTCAGCCACCCATTGACGCGCTCATCACTCCTACGTACATGTAATACAGTACATACTTCAGAAATATTTGGATCAGCAGCTGGAGTACCCTGAACTGCAGGTAAATGCCAGTGTTGATGGAGGAACCAACAGTAACAAGTACTTCCGTGTTGTGTACTTCGAAGTACTTTGTAACATGTGTATACAGGAAACTTGCCTGAAGTGGGCCACACGAGGGCATTTCTTTGTTGCTTGCACACAAGTACACGACCCATTGACCGCTCCCATCCCTTCCGCGTGCAAGTAGTGCATCTATATATACCTCGAAGCATGTACATGCAAAGGGGTCTAGTTTTTCTTTCTTTTTCGCTGCAGGTAAATGCTAGTGAAAGAAACCTAAAAGGCTGCTAAGCCCAGCTACTGCCGTGGCTGGGGCCAAATGCCAGGCTGAAGCCTGTGGGGTGGTTTGTCCAGCTGGTGAAAAGCACCAGACAGCCCCCTAGTGTTGACGCAGTACGTAATACCTCCAAGTACTGTAGTAGTTTATTATGAGTGCTTCCATGTATGTACTATGCAACACAAGTATGTTGGCGCTCCTGGGAGTGGATGAGCAGCTGGAGTACCCCGAACTGCAGGTGAGTGCCAGTCTTGATGCAGTGAATAATACCTAGTAGTAACAAGTCTTCTGTGTTTGTACCTTGTCTAATGCATGCACACCGGAAAGTTGCCTGAAGTGGGCCACACAAGGGCATTTTTTTCCGGCTTGCACGCAAGTACATGACAGGCTACCCATTGACGTGCTCATCACTTCCACGTGCAAGCAAGTATTACTTCAGAAGTACGTATATACTTCGAAGTACCGGTACTTCTGAAGTACATACGTGTACACCTCTGCGCACTTCCGAAGTACCAACAGTACCTGTACAAGGCATACGGCGCACCATGTGGAGTACCGGTAGCTTTCAAGCAGGGCCGCCCAAAGCTACTCTGGTGCACCGTGCTGCTTGTGTTCATTCCTACCAAGGCCATGCTGCACACAAGCGCACCCCCAGGGTATATACTCCCATGTATATGTACATACGAAAGCTTATCTAGGAGCGATAAATGCTAGGTGCGCATACATAGTCGTACCCTCCCAGGCGCGTGGCAAGCACCAGTTTTCACCCTCTCACACTGAGTGCCAAGGCCAGCTGGGGTGTGCAGCAGGGTGCGTCGCGGGAGCATGGCTGTGTGCTGTGTGGTCGTGTCCCTGCATGCCTGCGCCTGGAAAAATGTTGCCTACACAGTGTACTCTGCATCTCTCTAGCCCTCATGGGCACTGACCGGCGCGTGCAGGTGTGGGGGCTGCCTGGTGTATACCCCAGGTGGGCAAAAATCACCCCACGGGCTTCGGGCTGGCATTTTGCCCCAACCACGGCAGTATCTGGGCTTAGCACCCTTTTAGGTTTCTTTCACAGTGTGTGCCATACCCAACTGCTACTGTAGTATATCCAAGTCCAGCGCTAGCAACAGATGTCTGATCATGCCTTTTCCGGTCACACACAAACCATGTGCACAGGCTGTTCGAGCCCTAAGCGGAGGTCAATAGAAGCTCACCGCTCTGTGTACGATGAGCCCGGATGTGCACCCGCTGGTGCTGCTGCTGTCAACAAGTTATTTCCTGGTGCTGCAGCTACGGCATTGGTAGTTGCAGGTGCACCCCGCACGTGTCGCCACCGGTGTGGCGGCATGGATGCTGGTGTGCACTGCTGCCGCTGCCTGTGCTGATCTGTTGTTCCGTGGTACCACGGTGGTGCTGACGCTCTCGTGTGCGCTGCATACGTACACTTTCTCTAACAAAGTACTCATAAGTATTTCAAGCTTTCAAGGGAGGCACCGGCAGCGTTGCCACGGATGCCCGTGCGCACTGCATGGGAAAACTCTGTCTGGGAGCAACAAACTCTACGTCCCCCCACCGGTTGGGGCCGTCACCCTGGGTGTAACCCGTGTAGGGTGAACCAAGCAAAGGCAGCGCCTGCAAAAACAGCAATTTCACATGTACTACGAAGTACATGGTACATGCATACATTTCGTCCAACAGCGTATGCCAGTAGGTATTTCAGAAAAAAGTCAAGGGAGGAACCGGCAGCCACCACTTGTGTATATGCCTTGTTCAATTTGCATACTTCGAAGTATACATATATGCAATGGATATATATATATATGGTAGTTCAAGTACTTCTTGAAGTACATTTCTTTCAACAGCGTACAGGTGTTTCCCAAAAGAAAAATCAAGGGAGGCACCGGCAGCTACCACCCGTGTACAGTATACGTCTTGCTCAACTGCTACATTAAATTTACATATACCTGGTATATATATAAATATTTTTTATGTATATATATATATATACATAAATTACAGGGGCACCCTGCGCATGGTGCAGCCCTGATGCTCGCCTGCTGTTGATGCTCCTAACCTGCTTTGCCCCTGCTGCAACCGTGGCGGCGGTGTCGGATCTCGCGCACACCTTGTGCACACTGCATGCCAGTATTATAGTGTTCTTTTGACAAAGTATTCGTAGGTATTTCAAACTTTCAAGGGAGGCACCGGCAGCTACCACCTGTGTATACAGCTTACTCAGTTGCTCCTCACAGCTGCACGTGGCGTAGCTCAGCCCCTTGATGCACCCCTGCTGTCGCTGCTACCTGGTGCACCCCTGCTGTCGCTGTTCCGAACCTGCTTTGGCCCTGCTGCAACTGTGGCGGTGGTGTCGGACCTCGTGCCCACCGCGGATGCACACACCAGAGCGTGCCGTTGCTCTCAGCACTTGCGGCAATGGGGCGGCGCCACTCGCACTCTGCTGAAAGGTGAGGTGTCTCATTCGCCGGAACAGACAACGGTCTCATGAGTAGTATGGGTCAGAACGTACACAGTACCTTTGAAGTACTTCGAAGTGGGCAGACATTTAACAAGGCTCAGTATAACACGCTCTACAGTGGTACATTCTAGAAGACATGGTGTGTTCCTATGCCCAGAAACGCGCTACATGGCGTACTTGGTAGTGCGCTTGAGGTACCGGTGCGTCTGTACAAGTCCGTTGTACTTCAAGTATGTTGTACTTCAAGTATATGCTTCTTACCAAATATCTGCCTTACGGTCATACGGTGTGTAATGTAGGCATTCATGTCGTCATGGTGAGGTGCCCTCTGCACAGCAGCCAGCCCCTCGTGAGCACAGGCTGTCATGTGGCGCTGCACACCAGTAGCAGCATTCTCGGCGACCCAAGCGGGGGCTCTTATCCCCCCGAGAATCTACGGCACACAGCCTGTGGCCCCATAATGTGTGCACATACTCAAAAAGTATATAAACTACTAGTATAAAGTATATACCGCGTGGTCTCAGGCAGCGTGCACACCAGCAGCATTCCCGCTGCAGTGCTCGCCGGGTGCAACTGACGCTGTGTGTTGTCATCGCGCTTGGCGAGGCATTCACACGCGGGTCCGCGTGCTGTTTGGGGTGTCGCCCTCGCGATGCCGCTGGTGGCAGGGAAACGCTTGGAAGCGGTGAAAGCACTGACACAACAAAGGCATAAAAGCATAAAAGGCATGAATGCATAAATAGCGGCATGAAAGCATAAATACCCTCGCAATGCCGCTCACCGCCGTGCTGCAGGGCGATGTTGGTGTGGTTCGGACAAGTATACACGCGTTTTGCAATGCTTCCGTTACCGCAGGCCGACGCTGGTGCTGCGCCTGCCGCGCGCCATCTACGCATTCTTACGGCGTGTATACATACAGCGTAATATACACCGTTTATCAGCATGTACACGTACACCAGCTGCAAAATAAAATTCGTATTTTGCATGCATGTACTTCAGAAGTAGTAGACACAGTGTTATTATGACACACGTTGTCTGTGCAATGCTGCCCTTACCGCAGAGCGACGCTGGTGCGGCGCCTGTCGCGCGCCATCTACGGGCTGAGCACCAACGACGTCAAGATCGCCGTCGCAAACTTCAACGAGCTGGAGCTCGAGGATGACTGGCTGGAGCTGGTCGCGCAGGCTCTGGCGCACAACACATACACATGTGAGGGCACGTGGCTATTAGGAGGTGCCTGCATGCCTCAAGTGTCATACTTGAAGTTTACTTAGAGGTGAAGTTTACTTACCGTTGAAGTTGAAGATGGAGGATGCTGGAAGGAGCTGGTCGCGCAGGCGCTGGCTCGCGACACGTACACATGTGAGTCCTTTGGCTGGGCACCTGTGATGAGCACAAGTGAGAGGTAAATAAAGATAAGCCACCCGCCACTTCTTTAAAGTATACAGTTGAAGTTGGAAATTGAAGTATCACTGGTGGCACACAGGCGCTGGCGCACGACACGTGCGTAATCATGTGAGGGCGAACGGCTAGGTGCCTGTGTGCCTCTCCCTGGAGTGTCATAGTTGAAGTACACAGTTGAAGAAGTTGTATCATACAGGCATGAGGGCATGTGCGCGCTGGTACAAACATTGAAGTTGAAGTTACATGATGTCTGGCTGGAGCTAGTTGCGCAGGCTCTGGCGCACAACACGTACACATGTGAGGGCACCCGGTTATAGGTGCCTGTGTGCCTGCAGCAGCATACTTGAACTACACAATTGAAGTTGGAGTGCCTGGAGCCGGCGCCGCAGGCGCTGGCGCGCAACACATACGCACTACAGTTGTATACGTGTAAGGGGATGACTAGGTCCCTGTTTGCCCTCCAGTGTCACATCCACAGTACACAGGTGAAACAGCAAGGTCAAGCATGCTGACCCTGATTCCTCATTGACGACATCGCAATGCTCAGCACTGTGCACTCCCCTGCCAGCCCAGATGCTGCCATCGGCACGGCTAGTGGACCATTTGCATGTACAACAGTCGGACACGCATATGTGGGGCTGCTATCTAGCATTGTGCAACGGTGCCGTCGTCACGCCGCTGACACCCATTGCTGTTGCTCCTGCTGCTCCTGCTGCTGCTGCTGCTGCTGCTGCTGCTGCTGCCGCCGCCGCTGCCGCTGCCGCTG
Source organism: Ophiocytium majus (assembly GCA_032358315.1). Classification (NCBI taxonomy): domain Eukaryota; class Xanthophyceae; order Mischococcales; family Ophiocytiaceae; genus Ophiocytium; species Ophiocytium majus. The sequence continues at coordinate 2,670 of JAULBY010060734.1, read as the reverse complement.
CCACTGCCGCTGCCGCTGCCGCTGTTGCTGCGTGCAGACCGCCTGAACTTGGCCCACAACTTCATCGGTGACGTGGGCGTCAGCTACGTGTGCGAGGCTCTGCACGTCAACACCACCCTCACATGTGAGTGTACCAGGTATCGGAGTACGAGACGCCTGCCCCCGAATAGAAGCCCCCCCCCCACAAAGCCCTCTCGGTGGAGCGGATGGGGGGTGTCTGGCTGGAACACCGGATGTTACCTATTTACAAACACAGTTTTATACTTGAAGTATATATACAGGTTCACATGTACTACTAGTATATACTAACTTCGACTGAAGGGGAGGGTGCACTCAGCATCGAGCCGTGCTTGCGCGCACGAAGGGTGGGTGCGGCGTTGGCTGCAGCCGGGATATTCAAGCGCCAGCCCTCTGACGCTTGACTCCCACCACCCTGACGCACACCCTGCTTGCCTGCTAGGCAACCTGGCACGCTAGCCGCGCTGTCTCACCGCTCCCTCGCCCTCGTGCTCTGCTGCAGTGCCCACCACCGCCAGCGCTCGCGCTGAGCAGCAACCCAGATACGCCCCATATACACTGCTTGCAGACACAATGGCATCGTCTACTTTTCCTGTAACCATTTCCTACTGCAGTATTAAGACCGTATATACACCGTACATGAGGCGTGTATGGCCTGGTGCTTTACGTTTGTTCACATCTCTAATTTTTGTTTGCAACCCTGAATACTTGAAGTGTACCGGTGTACTACTGGTAGTACTAGTGAAGCTTGACTCATGTGCACTTGTGGGCATGCAGGAGCCCGTGTCATGCACGCCAGCACGCTCGCGGCGATCACACATGCCTGGGAGTGCATGCATACGAACACATGAAGTGCTCTGAATAACCACTGTAGTACTACTACAGAGTGGCTACAGTATACCATGCCCTGCTCATATATACTACTGTATATGTTTCTTTGCATCCCTGCCGACAGCGCTCACGCTGAGCAGCAATGCTGGCATCACCAACGAGGGCGCAGCGGCCCTGGCGGCCGCTCTCGCCACGGGGACGTGTTCGCTGGTGGAGCTGCACCTGGCTGCGCGGAAGCGCTCTCGCGGCAGCACTGGCGCTCCCACCAGCGTGCAACCGCAGGTAGGCCTGCAAACTCAAGTGTCAACTTCATCTGCCAACTTCAACACATGTCGTTATGTCTATACAACATGTGTAACAACTTCAACATTTTGTCGCAGGAAGGTGTGCTCTGGTGAGTCTGGCTGCGTGGAAGCGCGCCCGCGGCAGCACCAGCGCGCCCGCCAGCACGGAGCCGCAGGTACGCCTGCACATGCAAATCAGCTTTAGGTGTCAACTTCAAGTGTCAACTTCAACTCATGTCCTTAATATCTACCATGAACATCTGGCCGCGCGGAAGCGCTCTCGCGGCAGCACCGGCACGCCCGCCAGCGCGCAACCGCAGGTACGCCTGCAAATTCCAAGTGTCAACTTCAAGTGCCAACTTCAACATGTGTCATTATGTCTACACTTGCCATGCGCACCCTGCATGGCACCTGCTGGCAATCGCCACCCTGCCGTGGCAAGGGGCCCGGAAGTCCGGTGAAGACAATTGATGCAGTGATTTGAAGTTTGTACATGAGTCACACACACTTGAGGGCATGTGTGCACCAGATTTGAAGTTGGCATACCACTTTACTTCGCTGCGGGGAGCTGCACCTGCGCTACCACGCAGCCACAAGTACGCCTCCAGGTGCAAGTGTCAACGTCAAGTGTCAACTTCAACGCATGTCTTGTGTCTCTATGGCTTGTGCATACAAACTTCAACATCTGGCTGCGCACGGGCGCTCTCGTGGCAGCACCGGCGCCGCATCCGCTGCCAGCAGCACGCATCCGCAGGCAGGCCTTCAACTTCAAGTAACAACTTCAGGCGTCAACTTCAAATGTCAACTCCAAACAGCGCAATGTAACTGAGCCAGTCATTGAGGACTGGCCCTTTGCTCTCCCGGCTCCGCGCCACCCTTACTTCGACTTCAACTCATGCATACAGACGCGTCTCGCTGCTGAGCGCACGCTACGCGCCCCATTAGGCTGCCTTAGTGAAGCAAGCTCAGGGCTGCAGCAGCCTGGCGAACTCACCAGCCCGCAACCCTACCACAGAGCACTGCCGCTCACCAGCTCACACACCCAGCTGCCCCCCCACCGCCCCCGCCCCTGCGGTCACTGCCACACTCGCAGATGACCGCTGCGGGCGCGTCCACCCTCGCCGCGGCCCTCCCCCACTCCAAACTTCATCTATCAACCCTATCAACAGTGGTTGTGCTGTTGAGTGCACTGTAAAACTGTGCAGTAGTGCAGCTGTCTCACGGCTGCAGCAGTCTTGCCACGTCATCCGTCTGCAACACTCCCGCGGAGCACTGCCGCTCACCCCCCCCCCCCCCCCCCCTCCCCCTACGACCACTACCACACTCGCAGGTGACCGCCGCAGGCGCGTCTGCCCTCGCGGCAGCCCTCCCCCACTCCAAACTTCAAACCCTAACCCTGGACCGCCAGGCCATAGGCGACGCCGGCACCGCCGCCCTCGCACGCGCCCTAGCCTCCCCCGGCTGCCCGCTGCGACGGCTGTCGCTGAGCGCAGTGGGCGCCACCGGCGCGGCGGCCGCCGCCCTGGCCGCCGCCATC
>JAULBY010060723.1:0-10493 GCA_032358315.1 Ophiocytium majus | reverse complement strand
TGTATGCCGTGTGTATAGGGTGGTGGGCAGCGGGGCGCGCGCCAACCAGCTGGCGGCAATCCGCCAGCGCGCCCAGCGGTGCTGACTATCACAACAGGTGTTTGTGCCACTGCTCAGAAGCAGCGGCAGCGGCAGCGATGCTCAGCAACAGCACTGGGAGCCCTGCCCACCGCCACTGGATGCGTGTCGGACATGCAGGTGCTCAGCTGTAGCAGCGGAAGGGGTGCTCCGCAGCAGCAGCACGGCTCAACCACTCTGCCGGCATGCCGGGGGCATGTGCTATACCACTTCTAAGTATGAACGTACATACAGGTATATACTTGAAGTATATATATATAAATTCATAATGTGTTACTACTGAAGTATAACAAGTACAACAACTGCTCAGCAGCGGCAGCACAGCTCAACCACTCTGCCGCGGGCATGTGGTGTTCTACTTCGAAGTATGAATGGTATACTTCTGTACCTACTACTTAAAAGTATGTAGTACCATGTAACACCAACTGTAATAACCACTCTGCCGCGAACATGCGACATACTGTTAACGTAAGTACACGAATACTGTACCGTAACTGAGTGTCAGACGGAGTATAACGCGGGGGTGTTGTGTTGCGAGGGGGGCGTTATGCATGTCATATGACCCTGTATACCGCCCCCCCGCGAGGCTGACGCCGGGCTGGCGGGGTTAAAGCGGGGCCTATGCTGTATAACGAGGGGAGGGGCACCACGGATGTGTAACGAGGGGGGGTGTATTACTTTGTGTAACGCGGGGGGATGCTATGGCTCACCGTGCCGCTGGGGAGGCGACAGCGGCAGCGCCATGCTGCCCAGTGTCATGTGCGCACTGCCGCCAACGGACCACACCACCAACATACTACATGCACCAAGTATTGTTTTGCGCATGCTGCCACTACGGTGCGTGTGCAGCAGTACCGCACTCCGCCAGCGCCGCAGAACTGGATATCGGTGTTACACTGCTGCTGTGGCGCCGCGCAAGCACGTGCGCCATAGCACGACGTGACGTGTCGTGTGCAATGCCACTACCGCCGCACTCTTTAATGGGGCACGCTCATAACCGCACTGATGCTGCCACAGCAGGTGGCAGGGGCCCCTCCCTACGCCATGTGCTCGTGCGTCCACCGCCAGTTCCTTTCATATTTTAAGATGTACAAACACAAAGTGAGGTAACCAATGATGTACTGTAGGTACACATACAAGTTTCTGCCCCAGCCACGGGAGTACCTGGGCTCAGTCACCTTTTTGGTTTCTTTCACAAGTGGAACCGTGCGCCATTCTACTCATTCTATGTACTTCGGATGTACACTATACATCTCCTTCAAGTTGGCCTGCCCCCTGGCGCGCTCCATGCGCCAGGACTGGTTCGCTGCCACTGGGCCAGCAGCCCCCCTGCGTCTGGCTCGTGGCAGTGCCACCCACACACACAAGCTACTGTAGTTCAAAGGCATACATGCCTGCGAAGGCACTGGTCGCCAGATTGTGTGCTATGCTGCCAGCGGACCACATGGCATTGTGCCACCATACCACGTGTCCACAGGGGCGTTGCATGTGCACTGGAGTGCAGTGCCGCAAGCTGCAGCACTGTGTGCAACAGGGCCGTACATGCAACAGTGCCGCACCACCACACATGCCACAGCACGTGCCGCATGCACTGGCATCACTGTGCCCTGCCCGTGCCAACCTGGGCAAGATCAACATTGCAACTCCACCACCTCCGCGCGCTCAGCTGTCTCTCCCAGCAATGATTGTCGCATTACTACGCAGAACGACACCACACCGACCTGCAGTTATTATCCAGCCTCCGCACAATTTCGACCCGGGCACCGCCATGAACCGCATACCCGTCCACTACCGCGGCCGCATCGCCTAATACAGTAACACCACACCACAACCCCACATGTCCCCACCCCCTCGCAACACCGCCACCACCCCAACCATCAATCGCAAAATCCCTGAGGCTAGGATTTTCTCCTGCGAAGCTGGAACTTCTCTCATCTATTACATGTATACTACTACTATACTAATATGTATATTTTTTTTACCCCGGGTATTGCTAATATTAGTATTATTAATATTATTATCATTGGTATTATTACAATGGATGTAATTATTGTAAATGTTATTGCTATTATCATAAATTACCTTATTATCAATTATCATTACTATTGTTGTTGTTGTTGTTGCTACTTTATCCAAATATCAGGTGTGCATGTCGCCATGGACGTTGCTATAGATCTTTATGCGGCCAACTTGAAGGTGGTAGCCGCCAAATGACTCACCAGAGAGTTTCTGACTGCTGGGGGATACTACTGGCTGCTTGTGTTGTACTACTTCGAAGTATGTACAATGTCATGCATACATTGCGCAGAGAAAGGGCCTGGCCTCACACACACGAAGGTTCTCATAGGAATGCGCAATTTTAGCTGCAGAATTGGCAATGACTGCTGTCTAAGGCTTGCAAAAGGAATTGTCCAGGCAGCGCGGCGACAGCTAGCTGCCAGGGTGTGTGACTGACCTGTCCTGCAACGGCAATGACTGCTGTCCATGCAACATTTTATTGTCCAGGCAGCGCTGTGACAGCCAGAAGCCAGGGCAATACTATGTGACTGACCTGTGCAGGATGTAGCGCCCCCGTTGGAGTTCGTGCTCAGAGGTGCAGGGCACTGTGTGCACGCAGCCGTCGAAGACCCTGTGCTGTAGTACCCCTGGGCACACTTGGTGCACGAGCCATTGGAGTATGATCCATATCCTGCAGCGCACACTGCAGCAGATACCCACGAGCAGCCAGCCAGCGGCCCGACGGCGTGTCAGATGTGAGAGGCTGGTCACAGTTGCTGCAGCCGCAAGCACTGCGGCAGCGCATTTCCCGTGTGCTTAACAAACTGGTAATTACCAATGGACGGCACTGCGACAGGACCTGCGGTGGAACCGTCACGTTGGCTGGGCTTACACTCTGCTGCGGAAGGAAACGGTGCGTCATGCAGCATCTGACCCGGTCCCGCATGCGGGCCCATGGGCCTGGTCAATTTACTTGCACATGAAGCATGGAGTATGTGCAAGCATGCTGTTCGATGCTCAGCCTGGCACATGACTCATGAAGCATGAAGTATGTGAAACATCCAGTGCAATGCTGGCACTGGTGGCCGCATATGTGGTATCACTATAGTGTACACAAGCGGGCACAGATTTTAATTACTGTACTACGTAGTACTTTTAGAAGTATGTAGACCATACTAGTAGGCCATCCGCGACGCAACAAAGCCTTTGGGGGCTCCCACGGGCGCGCAAACCCCGCAGACGTGTTCAAAGTGCCATTATGGCTGGGCATAATACTAATTATCACTGGAATGGCTGTTGAATTCAAATTGCTTCACCATGGATCCATCCCCATACCTGCCATGACAGCGGACGAGGACGAGGGCTAGGCATGAAACCACTGCCAGTACACTCACTTAAAGTCCGCACTCCCTCAGGTACTTCAGTATCAACGCACCACTTCGCTCCTTGCGCACGTGTGTGTCAGACACCTGTGTCACACTGGTGCAACATGGTTTGTCACTTACAACTGCAGGATGCTTGTCCAGTGCCGCTTGTAGTCAGCCCAGTAGGACACTGTGAACATGCTGTTTGGCCGGTGGTGCTGGTGAAGTAGCCGGTGCCACATGCGGCGCACAGCCCCGACCAAGACCAATATCCGGCACTGCACCCTGTTTGGTAGACATGGAAACAGTATCACGGGGGGATAAACGCACAGAAGTTCAGGGTGTGTCATACCATGGGACACTGCACTACATGGTACCTACACCCAGGTGGCACAGAGGCCGCCGCCCGCACTCAGGCTGGCGCTGGCCAACATGCCGGCCATGCTGCTGGCAGCGGCCTTCCGCCGTAGAAACAACCTGGTAACCAAGTTGTTGGTGCAGCAGCTCATCCAGTTCGGAAGCGTTGTGGCGTCACAATCATGACGGTAGTGGCCCAATGCTGCAGGCCCTGGGTATGCTCAAGTGGCACACCGTTGAAATGTCAACGGGTGACAATTGGCAGTGTCGATTTTTACATAGTACTACCTTTGAGAGTATACTATGCAAGAACGCCTTAGTGTTTAACAGATGCATCATGTCGGATACTATCAGCTGCAGCTGTCACTGTGATAGCTTACTGTCACACTGCGCGAGGCTTGTGCTGCCAGTAGACCCTGTCGTGTAGCCGGGGGAGCAAGTAGTGCACGCAGAAGTCGACCCGCCTGACGAGTAGGACCCCACCGCACAGCTGGTGCACTGCGACGTGCTGCCACTGACTGTGGCGCCATAGCCAGCAGAACACACTGCAGGGATGGGGAACAAAGACGGAGTGTGCATGATCGAATTGCTGTGCGCGAGTGCCCCCCCAGCGGCTGGGCAGATGCCAACACGTATGCATACCAGTTGTAGCTCATGGTGCACCCTGCAGCATGTCATGTCCTACCAAGCAGACTGAGTGTCCAGCGATCATCATGCTTACCTGAACAGTGGGAAAGTAGTGTGCTCCCAACGGATACTGTGGTATATCCAGTCGGGCAGGAGGTGCAGCTACCAGTTATGCCGACTGCGGAATAGGTACCCACTGTACAAGCCTGCCGGGGGGGAGGCAGGTGGGACCGAATAATATGCACCGCAGGTTAGTAAACTTTGGTAAGTTAAACCATGCACGGTGAGTTAAACCATGCACTTCTACTGACTCAAAAAGTGTAAACTTCAAGCCTTAGGGCGAGGCTTGACAATGTGTCTCAACTGTGGCGCTTCAGATGCTGGTGGCTCTAAGACAGCCACAGCGACTTCTGAACCATGGCAATATGTGTTATTACTTGTAAGTTATCACCGGCACTGAAGTATACTTCTGAAGTACATATATTTACTTAATAAGTGATCTACAGGATTTCCATGAACACAGCATGTTGTAGCAGCACAACTTTTGTTGCACAACAACCAGCAGTAAAATGAAGATGGGCTGTTATAATAGTTAACTACACGCAGCAAGAAATAACAATCGACAAACATGTGGTACAATTTTGTTTTTATCTGTATCAACTTCAATGAAAGTAACCAAGCTATAACTACTCAATTGGCGAAGCTGGCCATCAAGGCACCCGAACTTGCAGCAGCCGAAACCCAATAGCCGGGTACCACTGATAGTATCACATCACCATTTCATTGTATCATTGGTATGCCATCCGTTGCATAGATAGAGGGGACATCACGCCGAAGGCTGAGCAGGTTTCGTGCACACCACACAACGCGCGGGCAGCACCCGTCACTTGCTGCGGGACAGCAGAGGCGGTGCTGCATGCGCATGCAAGCTGGGTAATACTATGCGATAACATTTTTCTAGGGCATGTGTTCGGGGACAATGGCGCTGTGTTGTGTGTGCTTGGTGTGACACAGTGTGCTGCCTGCGTGCTCAGCAGTGGGCACAACAGCTGTTGCTGTAACAACAATGCATTTATGTACACATATTGAGCCTCTTTATTGATAGAGCAACTACTAAGTACAGCTGTTGTAGCTGAGCTTACTTTCAAATTAAGGGTTGGGATCGCTGATGCTTTGACCCCCTAGGCTGTCTCTGGATGAAAAGTTTAACACGAACTTTTCGCATTTCATTTTCTAAAAGCGAGGCTACTGGGCACTTCGAAGCGATTTGTTAAAATTTTCCCTCGCACTGGCATCTCGCTCAGGCGGAGCGGGGAACCACTTACCGTGCAATAGTTGGAGGAGTTCTGGGTATTCACCAAGTTTCCGTAGCCTGCAATACACACTGCACATCAAGCACGGTTTGCACCATAGAGGCGCCATTGTGATAAAAATCTTTGATGCTGCTGTATTATGCCAGTAGTACACTGTTACGTCTGCATGACACATTGTGTACAATGGACCATTATGTCATACTGTATACATACACGCATATATTGTATGCCAAGTACACTGGCAGTGTACTGCTGTATACTACAGTAGTACTACTGTAGTATGTACACATACATTATACTGGTTCTGACAAGTGGATAGATCACCACACAGGCTTCGGCCTGGCTTTCTGCCGCAGCCACGGGAGCACCTGGGGTCAGTCACCTTTTTGGCTTCTTTCACATTATACTTCAAGTACTACATGTACTGTGTACTATATTATATATTAATACATGTATAAGTACATGTATGTACATATATGCACTCCGCAAAATTTAACCATTATGATATAATTCGGAAGTATAGTACTTCTGAAGTATTACAGTACAGTAACCATATGCTAGAGTTCGTACATACGAAGTACAATGTACAAGCGTACTATGTTGAACTAATACCTCTAATGTGGAGCATCATGCTTGCACCACTACATGGTGTGCCATCAATGGCTCACCGGGTGGGCATTGCTCTGTCACACAACACAAAGGCACCAACTTGAACATGCGCTTGTTGTACACATGCAATGTGCACAAAGCATGGCGATACGTACTACCTGTGTCGCGGTTGCAATGCACGGTGCCAAGCACCGCGGTGACCACTGCCAGCAGCACGAAATGGCACACGCGATCACACCATGAGAGCAGCTGCTGCTTTTATTAAATTACTGCTATTGTTGGCAGTTGTGACTGCAATGGTCACAGTGAATGTGGTCGACCAATCGCGGCACACAATGGAGGCTGGGAGTCGGACCGTCCGAAATGCCACAGTGACCAATACTTCAGAAGTGGGACAAAGTAGCATGCACTGCGGCTGGTGCAGCAAAATAATATTTTTTGTGCTTACTAGCATACTAGTAGAAGTAAATAGGTTATGAGTCAGCAAAGACTGTGTTGGTGTTGCCTTCGTGAAGTACAAGCTTATGTTATTTACAATGCGCAGCCATAACTAACTTAAAGTTGTAAGTTGGTGACAACCACTGAGATTGCGACATGCTATCTGCAGTGGCACCCCAGCGTAGGACACAGTGACTACAGTAACTGCAACCCCCAAGGCTTAGCAACGCATTTACATAAACGTGCAGCTCACCATCGCAATAGACGCTTGCGGTACTGGCCGTTGTCACGCCTTGAGAGGCAGGGCACTGTGTGCACGACGAGGTTGACTCTGTGGACTTGTAATAATTCTGTGCGCATGCGCCACACTGAGAATTTGCGTAGGGTCCGTACCCCTTCTGGCATGCTGCATGTTCGAGGGCAGCAGCATAACAGATCGCAAGAAAAATTTCAGATCACATGGCAAGTGTCATCATGGTTTATCATGTCATTGATTCAAGCTGCAAGGCCTAGAGCGCTTTGGCACTGCAATACAATGTCATGCAAAGTTGCGTCTTGGCAGCCACAGTGACAGTCACTGCAGTGCTGTTGATACAGGTGTTGCATTGCAGGCAGGAGTGCGGATGCGTCATGATTGACATTGCGCACAAAGTTAACACAGCAGATGGCATCTGGTCCGCACACAGTGACAGTCACTGCGACAGTGCAGGAGCTATTAGTAAGCGGATCACACAGCAGTGTGCCGCAGTGCCTAATACAGTAGCTGTTGTACAAGTACGACTTAAACCAGACATTATTTACATATTATAATAATAGCTAGTAGCATATAATTATTATATTATTATACTCCAGCCTGACAGTGTGCCACAGTGGCTGGGCCTGACTCGACATGCCGAGCGTGGTTTACTGACTCAGAGGCAGCTTTGACACACAATAAATGATCCTCGGAGACTATGACGAAACCAAATTGTCAGTCATGCGCTGGCGCAGTGCCACATATGGGCCATATGATATGGCATTGTCATAATGCACTGCCACACAAGTCTGCCCAGCCCTCCTGGACCAAGCTAGCCACGGACTTCGGAACTCACTGTTACACTCGGTGTAGGCTGTAGCACCAGTGGTCGAAGTTGTTGTACCAGTCACACATGGAGATGCGGCGGCGTTTGTGCCTCCAGTGCACCAGTAGCCGGTGGGGCAGTAGCTGCAGATACCAGAAAGCGGGCTGCTGAGGTACCAGCCCGTGGGGCAGGCTGCGGGGGAACATTTTGAAGCCAAGGAAGCGATACACAGTGTCATGGTGTGTCAGCCACAGATTCTCTGAAACACAATACGGCACTCAGTCTGACTCACTTCAAGATGTGTGTGACTCGGGAGGGCCAGGTTCCACGCCACATACACAACTCCTAGACTAGTACTATTGTGCAACGAGTAGCCTTATTTCAAAAAATTCCTCGAGCTCCAGGCCACTGGCAGGGGCCAAGCGGCTGGCGGTAGCTGCAGCAGCTGTGGTGTCCCCAGCAATCTACTCTACCAGCATAACACTGACACGCTGCCTCACAATTCATCCAGCCAGCAGCGTGCTCAGGTGGGAGGTGCATGAGTGAGGTTGCCGCACACAGTTCCAATCTGGTACACACCTAACGCCGTAGTACTTCATGTATGTACCACAACTTTGACGCTTGTGATTCAGAAGTGCAGCATGCATGGTCATGGTTGTGTGACTCATCCGATTCGGATACTGCAAAAAACAATTTAATGTGAGTCCCCTGCAAGTGATTTCCACCTGTCAGCCTGAGACTGGAACGTGAAGCTTCGAGTTCAGCGTTTCTTAGAAGCTTCGAGTTCAGCGTTTCTTACAAGTGGTAGACCTCTATCACGGTGACTTCGACGGTCTAAGAGGCTCATGAGTGCAGTCTGAAAGGCTTAACCCTTGAGTGCACGGGAAGGACTATTACAGCCTCAGGGTCTACTCGGAGTATGATGACTCCCGGAGGCTCCACCTAAACATACACATATACCATATATACATGTACTAGTAGTACTTTGCAGTCCTTTGTATACCTGTACTAGTAGACCGACGAGTCGTTACTGTCATAAGTTCATGAAACAAAACCATTTCTACCATCGTATTTTATATGCATTGGATTAAATTCTCCAAGTTGACAGATATCAGCCTGATACTGTCTACGTACTACGTAGTAGTTACTGTACCAGTAGTAGGTACTGAATTGATGACACGCTCTGTCAACATGTCCGACTCGTGTCATTGCGCTCTCATTTCCAGTGTCCACCTGCGACGATGCCATGCCGGCGCCCATGGCACTACCGTGGCGGGTGACCAAGAGCACTTGGCACAGATAGCTATGACAATCAACATGGCCATGAAATGACTTCAAGTTACTTCTGAAGTTATGATAGTATTATAATACTGAGTACTAGTACAGTAACTACCTTCTTGTTCCGAAGTGATCGCCCGGGGCTGAAATAGTATCAGTGTATTGGATGCCTCCCACAGTGATGTGCTCCCCCCATTGTTTTACGTTACAACAGCTACTTCAAGTACCACACACGGTACATGTATGCTAGAGCACAGTAACTGTAATACAACAGCTACTGTAGTTAACTTAAGTGCCAGTAGCAGTGTGACTGGCTCCACGGTACTCTGCCGCCCCATTTATTTTGCAGCTCCCAAGTTGAACGTTGAAACTTTCAGCCCGGGTGACTACTTGGGAACAATACAGCAGCCTCGAGGACGATACCTTGTCGCCACTGTGGCACATAGTACCACACAATGTCATGTAAATGCACACACCTGATATCATAATGCCACCGCAGTCACTGTGCCACACTTCGATTGTGAGTTTCATAAATTGGGCCTACCGCTGTACGGTTCTTTGGTCTATTTGAGTAGGTGCAATGCCCGACAGTGAGTCACTGAGACAGTCATGACAAGCACTGGCAGGTTGAGCTACTTACTGTTGCAGGATGACAGTGAGCTGCCACCAGTTGTCGATGTCAAGGTCACCCCAGGGCACCAGTATTCGGGTGCAGGGTCGCCGCCAGGGCAGTAGCAGTCCAGGTCGCAGCTGTAGCACTGTGACAGCCGACAAAGTATGGGACACGGCATGCACTGTCAGGGGCCTGTGGTGCTGTCAATGGATCATTATGATGGTAGCCATGGTGCACGGGTGCTGTCAATGGATCATTATGATGGTAGCCATGGTGCACGGTTGCGAAAGGACATGCCGAAGGCTGAGCAGTCTTTGTACACGCGATACAGTGCGCGGGCAGCACTCGTCACTTGATGTGAAGCAGCAGTGGCGGTGCTGCACACGCACGTGCGCACGCAGGCTGGGTCAGAGAGCCCGCCCGCCCACGCCTCACTGACCCACTGGCAGGTGGGGGGCAGGCTGGTGCGTGGGCGGTGGGCTGTGTTTGGTTTGGTCTTCAAATTGTCACTAGGCTATGGAGGTGCTGGGGTTGCGCCCCAGGTGGGAGGGCAACTTCAGTGCAATCCAGACCCATAGTCAGATAATTCAGACCAGAGCAATTCTACAGTTCTTCCTAAGTGAGCCCCCCCTAGATGGCCTTTTAAAGAACAATGGACGCCACCCGCCTTGTAGCCCTTTAAATTCTGCGTCTGCTGGTTAAATTTTTGTTGAAGTTGGACATCATGCTCAGCAGATATGTTGAAGTTTCAAACTTC
>JAULBY010060712.1:0-10496 GCA_032358315.1 Ophiocytium majus | reverse complement strand
ATGTCTACATACAAGAATACCAGCGGTAATTTAACCATGACAGGCAATGGTGGTTTAGCTACCCTTACGATCAATTATGCTGAAGCTATTATTAACGGTAACTTGACCTACACAGGTAACTTGAGCACAGTTGACGATTTTATTATTGTTGCAGCCAATAATACCGGCACAGTAACCGACATGGGCCTTTTAGCTCAAACTGGACCAACTACATTTGCTGGATTGCGTTTTGATACCACAGCAAACACATGGCAAATCAGCTCAAGCGTGTACGGCAACGGCGGCCCAGTTACAACCTATGCTAATATTGCTACAGGCAATGCCTCGGTAGCCGGTTCCAACACCTATGTTCAGTTTAATAACAGTAGTAATTTTGGTGCCAACGCTAATTTCACTTTTAATTATGCAAAGAGTCAATTGGGACTAACCGGTAGTTTGGCATTTGGAAATGCAGCAACCCCAACAAACGTAAGTAACTCTGTGACAGTTTATAGTAATGCAGTAGGTAGCGGTGGTACTGGACTGTATATAACTTCCTCATCGGCTGCTGACGAGCTAGTAAGTAAAAGCAAAGCCATTGTCTTTGCAATCATATTTTAAGGAATCAAAATGACTATTAACGTAGCCAACGTAACTACAGCAGGCAATATTGTTTACGCCAGTACAGGAAACACAGCAATCACGTATCTTGCATTATGCAACTATAGTGCCAGCAACGTCACTGCTAATGTTTTTGTTGTACCCAGCGGGCAAACTCCAGCCAACAGCAACATGTTAATCAAGAGTTTAAACATACAAGCCAACGACACTTATTTTTTATACATTGCTGCTGAAAAACTTATTTTAGGCAACGGTGACAGCGTTCAGGCCAATGTAAGTGCAAATACTGTAACTTCAACAACTAGTTACACATCAATCTAAATGGGCAATTTTTTAAAGAACCGCAACTTATTGTCGGGCAGTACCGGTGTGGTACTACCTACAGGTTCTACAGCGCAACGACCAGATTATCCAACATTTGGATTAATTCGTTATAACACTGATTCTGGGTTAATTGAATACTTTGATGGCGTGATTTTTCAAACACTAAGTGTGGGCGGCGGCGTTACTTACACTGTAGATAGTTTTACTGGAACCGGTTCACAAACTGTGTTTACTATGAGCGAACAAGAGAGCAATGCTCAATATATCACTGTTTTTGTGGGCTCAATTTATCAACAACCCACCACAACTTATACTGTAGACGGCGGTTACGACATTACATTTACTAGTGCTCCGCCAAACGGAGTTCCAATAAACGTCATACACACCAACAGCTAACCCTAGCTAAATATTAAACTAGGGATATTCTATGGCAATTTATCGTGTGTCGGGTCAAATGCTTCAAAGCACTCTCGTAAGAGATGGCAATAGTATAGCATTTGCAAATACCGCAAACTCAACTTCTACACTTTTTGTTGATATTGCCAACAGCCGTGTAGGTATTAATTCTAATGTAGCTAACGTTGCCCTAGATGTTGTTGGAAATATTGCTGGAGGTAATATTGCAATCTCTGGCCGAGCCAGCGTTGCTGGAAATGTGCTAGCCGGCAATGTTCTTGTTGGTAACATTTTAATTCCAGCCAGTGGTAATATCACAGTTGGCAATGTTAACATCAACAATCTTTCCAATCCAGTAGCCAATCAAGATGCTGCTACTAAATTATATGTTGATAATAAAACAGCCAATGTTAGTGCCAATGTCATTGGTAACTTAATTCAAATGGGCACAAACAGTCAAGGTGCCTTGGTCAGTAATGCAGTAACTTTAACTACAGGAACTTATGTGACCGACGGTATTGCTTTATTAAATCAAGTCTTGGGTAAATTAGTTCCTCCGAGTCCAAGCAATTTTCCAGGCGGACAAACTTTATCAATAAGTGGATTATCCACTTATCGTATGGCCAACATTACACAGGTTAACAACAGTGCTAATAGTTTAACAGTGGCCGCTGGTGCAACAGTGACTACGGTGCTTCGAGCAGCAACCTATGCTACAAACACAATCGCCAACATAGGTCCAGGCGACGCCGGAACAATCACAGCATATCGAAATAGTTCTGCAGTAGGCAATGTAACATTGAACGCTGGCGCAAGCCCAACCGCCAACGGAACCTACGGTGGTAATCTTGTGATTACTAATAACTTTGACTATCGCAATGCCAATGCCAACATTGCAGCAGGATTCTGGTATGTATTCAGTGCTGCAATTTCAGGATCGGGTGCTGCCGCTGGGTGGAACGATTTACATATTACAGATACATCTACCGGATCAACTAACGTTCCAGCGTGGTACTATGATGTCAGTAGCCCAAGCACACCGAGTTATAGTTCAACTACAATGACCCCTCCTGGGTCAACAACATTACTTTACAGTAGTACCATTCCTCACTATACCAACGTGAACCAATTTGCGATTGGTACAACCGTGGCCAATGTATCAGGCAATATGTATCCAACCAGCAACGTATTGGCGTCAGGCACAGCGGCTGGAAGTTTTGCTGCTCCTGCCAGTGTAAATTATAATGCATCAAACGTTGGAAGTAACATATTAAATTCCTTCCAAACAGCAAGCTTCACAACCACAGCAAACGTCACAACAGGATTTGGCGGCAGCGCAACTGGTCCAAGTATTGCAGTGAACAACAGTTATGCAACTGGTACATTGACACTGACCACAGCACTAGCTAATACTGTTCTATATAAATCAGGCACAGCAACTGCCATTGATGAAGGCAATATTGTTGTTACTAGTGTTGGAACAGGTTCGGGCAACGCCTACCGTATTGTTAATCCTGGTACAGGAAATACTCCGGTGTATACCGGCAGTGAAGCAAACTTTAACAGTCAGTCAAGTACACTTCAGACCTACGATGCTACAGTGGTTGGCTCAGGAAGTCAAGGTGTTCTTAAACACGATCAAACAAATTACTCCACCGGTTACTTGCCAGCAGGTCCAAATTTAAGTTCAGGACGAACCGGCACACAGTACTTTACATTTGCGTTTGTAAGAACTGCTGTGTCAAAATTTGATATTACTTACGCCGGTAACATAGCCGGTATGTGGGTAGCATTGCCAGGCAGCGTGATTGACTCAAGTAGTAGTGCCAACGGTTGGATCAATATGGCAACAGCCTATGCTGGTGCAGGATATCCTGGTGTTAATGCTCCTGGTAACGGAAGCGATGGGTGTGCCTTGGGCGGAACTGTAAGTTTAAATACCACAGTGGCCAGTACCAGCAAGACTTGTACATTTGGTACAGTATCAAGTTCTAGCACGGCCACTAACGAAATTTATATTCGTATTGCTTTGACCGCAGGTCAGAGTGTAACAGGTTTATCACTTAAGGCAGCGAGTAACTAATGGCCGTATCTATAGCACAATACGTTGACTTGCTGTTTAAGAAGCTACAAGGTGTAGCCAAGACAGCCAACAGCACAGTTAAGAGTGCTAGTAATGAAAGTATTGCTAGCCCAGCGTTCTTGCGCGGCGACGTTGTATGGATGCAGAGTGATCAGATTCCGTCAACTGCACAAACAGTAGCAAACATTACTCTAGCAAGAACAAACGCAAACTCTGTACAATGCACCGCAGATAATACAGTGCCACCAATTGGTGGCGTCTACCCAACCTGGACAACCAGTGTTAATTATTGGGTTCCACAAGAGTTTGGAAGCACATGGTTACCAAAAGTTTATGTAGGTCCTGCAAGTGCGGCAAACATTCAAGCCACTGGTACACAAATTTTTGCCGACGGTATTGGTGGAGTAGGCGAATACTATTTTGACACACAAGCTGGTGTATTAAACTTTATTGGTGAAACAATTCCCACAGTTCTTACAGCCGGCAACGTAGTCTATGTCGCAGGGTATCAATATGTAGGAGATCTAGGAGTCACTAACATTCCTAGCGGCGCCAATATTGGTAACTTAACCATTACTGATACTACAATTAGTAGCACCGTTGCAAATCTAGTTACATTCGGCGGCACCAGCGGTATTATTATTCCAGCCGGCAACATTGATCAACGTCCTAGCCCAGCTACCACAGCCACAATACGCTTTAATACCATTAATGGAACTTTAGAAATCTGGGACGGATCGACCTGGGTGTCTGGTACTGGAGATATTAGTGTTATTACCAACCAAACCTTAAATGGCGACGGCTCGACTACAGTATTTTCGTTAAACCAATCCGCCACAGCTGAAAGTATTTTGGTCAGCATCAACGGTGTTCTACAAACTCCCGGTGTTGACTATACTACCAGTCAAAGCCCAGATCAGATTACATTTACAACAGCTCCTGCTGGGGGCGACGTTATACAGGTGCGATTCATTACCACCACTACAACAGTATCTTCGTTGTATAACGGCACAACAAATATTAATATTCCACTGTCTAACGGAAATGCCACAATTACTGTTGGCGGAACCAGCAACGTATTAACAGTTACATCTACTGGTGCAAATGTAACAGGATACGCTAATGTTTCTGGAAACATCTCGGTTGGAAATGTCAACACAGGAAATATCAGTTTAACTGGAAATATAATCAGTGCATTAAATGTTACCACCAGTGTAACTGCCAGCAATGTTTACGGAATTATAAACACCAACAGTATTGTTAACAGTGGCGCAAACGGCACAGGTAACATTGGTAGTTCAAGTACCTACTTTAATACAATTTTTGCCACAGCTACCAGCGCACAATATGCGGACTTGGCAGAATTTTACTCTGCCGATGCGACGTATGAACCTGGAACTGTGTTAAGTTTTGGCGGCGACTATGAAGTCACTGTATCAACTGACGATTCAGATCCTTGTGTTGCTGGAGTAGTAAGTACCAATCCAAGTTATATAATGAACGCAGGAATTTTTTGCGAATTCCCAACACAGGTAGCATTAACAGGTCGTGTTCCTTGCCGTGTTGTTGGCACAGTAACTAAAGGCGCCATGATGGTCAGTGCTGGAAATGGTGCAGCTAGAGCCGAATCTACTCCAGCCATGGGCACTGTAATTGGCAAGGCCCTGGAAGCATTTGATGGTGAATCAGGCACCATAGAAATAGTGGTTGGCCGCCTCTAACGGCACCGTAAGATAAGAATTTAACCCCAATATTCACTCTTGAGCGAATTCTCTGTGCAGAGAACCAAAACCTTACGGCCACGGTAAATAAAGCATAAATTGGAGAATATGACATGGCTGTCACAAGAATTAAGAATAATCAGATTACTGATGCAAGTAGTGGTAATACCCAGCTAGGTGTTAACGCCGCAGTAAAACTGCAAAACTATTCTGTTACAGCAGGTAAACTAGCTAACAGTCTTGTGTATGGTAGTGACTTAACAGTTAGTGGAAACTTAACAGTTAACGGTACAACCACAACAGTTGATACAATCAACACGTTGATTAAAGATCCAATCTTGACATTGGCTGATGGTCAAACATCGGGCACACCAACAGTAGATATTGGTTTGTTAGGATTACGTGGCAGCTCCAATAGTTCATTCTTGGGTTGGCAAGAAAGTGGCAACACTTTCATGGCAATCTTGTCTAATACAACAGCTAGTAATACTACGGTTAACGTAAGTAGCTATGCAAATTTCACAGCCAGCACAATTACAGCACAAGGCAACTTGAGTGTTGTTGGTAACATTGTTGGTAATGTAAGTTTTTCTGGTAACATCACTGCTGGTAATTTATTAACCAGTGGAGTAATGAGTGCTGCAGGCAATGCCACAGCAGGTAATGTATTAACTGCTGGCATCATGTCAAGTACAGGTAATGCTATCCATGGAAATATTTTAACAGCTGGTTTAGTAAGTGCTACAAGTAACATCACTGGCGGTAATATCCTAACAGCTGGATTAATTTCAGCCACCTCAACTATTACTAGTGCAGCCAACATTACTGGTGGTAACTTGTTGACTGGCGGCCTTGTAAGTGCTACAGCTAATATCACCGGTGGTAATGTTTTAACTGCTGGCTTAGTAAGTGCTACTGCTAACGTAACTGGTGGTAATATTTTAACTGCTGGTTTAGTAAGTGCCACAGGCAATGCCACAGTTGGCAACTTGCTAACAGCTGGACTAATCAGTGCTACAAGCACAATCACTTCAGCTGCTAATATCACTGGTGCAAATATTTTAACTGGCGGGTTGGTTAGTGCAACTGCAAATATTACAACAGCTGGAGCACTCAACGGTGCCACACTAAGTTTAAGTGGTAACGTAACATCCCCATTGAATGTGACTGGCAATATTGCTGGCGGTAATATTTTAACTCCTGGATTAATCAGTGCCACTGGCAACGCCACAGCAGGTAATGTACTAACTGCTGGTCAAGTTAGTGCTACTGGTAACGTAAGTGGTGGAAATGTAATTAGTGCCGCATTGGTTCAAGGTGCTAACCTAAGTGCCACAGCCAATGTAACCGCGGTCAACGTTTTAGCCAGCGGGTTTGTAAGTGCTGCTGGAAACGTTACATCGGCCACTAACGTTAATACACCAAACGTAGTTGCTGCTGCTAACTTAACATTATCGACTACTGGTAGTGGTAATATTTTATTATCCCCAACCACAGGTAACATTATAGTAAACAATAAAAATATCAACGGTGTAGCAGAGCCAGTTCAAAGCAATGACGTGGCCACTAAAATTTACGTTGATAACATGGTTTCAACACAGGTTGCATACCACCAAGCAGTTTTTGCGGCGACCACAGCCAACTTGGCAACAACCACAGGCGGAACAATCACATATAACAACGGTGCCAACGGTGTTGGTGCTACTATTACAACTACCGGTTCGTTTAATTTAATTGACACGGCCAACGTTCAAACAGCTAATACTCGTATCTTGGTCAAGAACGAAGGCAATGCTGCACTCAACGGTATCTACGGATGGTCCAATGCTACAGTAATTGTTCGCACAACTGATGCAGACACATACGGCCCTAACAGCTCAACCGACTTGAGTATTAACGACTACTTCTTTGTTAGCAGTGGTAACGTTAACAAAGGTAGTGCCTATATTGTTGATGCTCCAACTGGCGTAATTACATTCGGTACAAGTAATATTACTTTTGCTCAGTTTAGTAGCAGTCAGACATACACAGGCGGCAACGGTATCAGCTTGTATGGCACAGTTATTAGTACTGTTTACGATAACTCAACAATTGGCGTCAACGGCAGTAACCAACTTTACATTCCAGCTAATGCTCCTTTAACAACACCAAACATTGGTGCTGCAACAGGTACAAGTTTAAGTGTAACTGGAGCAGTTACAGCTGGCACAACTTTAAGTTCAGTAGGCAATACTATTGCCGGTAATGTAACCACAGTTGGTCTAGTTAGTGCTACAGGTAACATTACTGGTGGTAATGTGTTAACTGCTGGTTTAGTAAGTGCCACAGGCAATGCCACAGCAGGCAACGTATTAACAGCTGGATTAGTTTCGGCAACTGCCAACGTAACTGGTGGTAATATTTTAACAGCTGGCATAGTAAGTTCTACAGGCACAATCACCACCGCAGGCAACTTGAGCCTGACTGGTAATATTGTCGACACAGGTGAACTGTGGATCAATACCAGTTCCAATGGCAACATTAATTTGAACGTCAACGGTACTGGTCAAACTAATATACCTACTGGTATTTTGAGTGTCACAGGCAACATTCAAGGCGGCAATCTAAGAACAGCAGGACTCATATCAGCAACTGCCAACATCACAGGTGGTAATATTTTAACGGCTGGGTTAATCTCAGCAACCGGTAACTTAACTTCTGGTAATGTTAATACAGCGATTGTAAGTGCTACAGGACAAATTGTTTCAACTGCAACAGGAAATTTATCCGACGGTGGCGGCCAGATTTATCTCAACGGCACTGGTAACAACAGAATTGATTTTAACACACAAGGTACAGGTGCACCGACATTTACTACTCGTAGTGCTGGTACCAAACTTGTATTGTTCCCTAACCTTAGCGGTTCGACTGCTGACTATGCATTTGGTATTGATAGTGCCACATTGTGGTCTGGTGTGCCTGATTCATCGGGTAGTTTCAAATGGTATGCTGGAACAACACAAATAGGAAATTTATCTGGCACAGGTATTATGTCAGTGTTGGGCAATATCATTGGTGCAAACATCTTAACTGCAGGTCAAGCAAGTGCCACAGGTAATGTATATGGTGCAAACTTAATACTATCCAGCGGCTTTATTGATGGTCCTGCCAGCGGTAGAATCACAATCAACGGCAGTGATGCCGACGTTGACTTTGCTGTCGATGGTGATACATCAGCCAACGTATTTTATGTCGATGCCGGAACTGGTTCAGCAAGTTTTGGTAATTCAACACAAACTACCAACGCTATTGTAGCATTTAATACAAATACTTCAATCTTGTTACCAAGAGGTAATACAAGTGCTCGTCCGGGCACCGGCGTAACAGGTATGTTACGTTTCAACACCACAAACAACGGTCTTGAAATTTATGACAACAGTGCGTGGACTCCGGTCGGAACAACAACGTTTACATTGATTGCTGATGAACAGTTCAACGGTGACGGATCTACTGTAGCGTTTACACTGGGTTCAACACAAACAACCAACAGTTGTATTGTAAGTATCAACGGTGTGGTACAGATTCCAACTAGTGCATACTCAGTAACTGGCACAACATTGACATTTACAGAAGCTCCAGCCTCGGGCGATTTGATCGACGTTCGCGAACTTACTACCACAACTACTGTGACCTCTATTAGTAATAATAGTGGTAATGCTACTGTAACTGGTAATGCTACAGCAGCGCAGGTTGACGTTTTAGGTAATTTAGTTCCATCGGGTAATGCTGTTTATACCCTGGGTACATCTAGTAACTACTGGAAGAGCTTGTATGTTGGTGGCAACACAATTTACTTAGGCGGATTACAATTACAAAGTGCTGCCGGCAACGTGTTTAGTGTAACTACAGATGGAACAACCCCTGCTACATTAGCTAACTTAACAGTTGGTACAGGTAACTTGATAGTTGGTAACATTGTTAATGGTAATGCCAACGGCGCAGGTAACATTGGTAATGCAACTGGCTACTTCAACACTGTGTTTGCTAAAGCAACATCAGCACAATACGCTGACTTGGCAGAGAAATATGTTGCCGATCAAGAGTATGCTCCTGGAACAGTGGTTAGCTTTGGCGGCGAAAAAGAAATTACACGCAGTGAAGTAGATGCAGATCGTGCAGTAGCTGGTGTTGTTAGTACAAACCCAAGTTACATCATGAATGCCACACTTGAAGCAGAACACGTGGCCGTGGTTGCATTTACTGGACGTGTTCCGACCAGCGTAACCGGGTCAGTAGCCAAAGGTGACTTGATGGTATCCAACGGTGACGGTACAGCTCGTAGTGAAGCAGATCCAAAAGCCGGTTCAATTATCGGTAAAGCGTTAGAAAACTTCAGTGGCGAAACAGGCACAATCGAAGTTGTTATTGGACGTTTCTAATCCATAATATTGGAGAAAAGTAGGGCTCTTCGGAGTCCTATTTTTTTGGCTAAATATGTGATATTATTAGGTGAACAATGGGCTTAACTAAACCGCGTGCTGCGCAGATATACAATTTAGATTATAAACAGTCCACACGGGTAGTTACAGTTGTTAATATTACTCTTGCTGGCGGTGCTCCAAGCCTAGTTGACGGTGTTACCCTAAGTCTAAACGACCGTATTTTAGTTACGGCTCAAAACACCGCCAGTCAAAACGGCCTATATAAAGTCTCCACAGTAGGCTCCGGTTCAAACGGTACCTGGACTCGTACCAGTGATGCTAACGAGACTGGAGAAATTGAAGCCGGCATGATCGTTATGGTCACTGAAGGTACCATATATGCTGATACCCAGTGGAAGCTAATTACAAATGACCCAATTACAGTTGGAACAA
The DNA here is from genome assembly GCA_032358315.1 of Ophiocytium majus. Lineage (NCBI taxonomy): Eukaryota > Xanthophyceae > Mischococcales > Ophiocytiaceae > Ophiocytium > Ophiocytium majus. Next base: position 519 of record JAULBY010060712.1, on the reverse strand, counting down.
CTGCCCTAACTTTTGTACAAAACTATTCTGCAAACAGTATTGCAAGCGGCAATAGTAATGTAGTTGTTTTGACCAATGCCAATGTAACAATTAGTTCAGCCGGTACCGCCAATGTGTTGGTGGTATCAAGTACAGGTACAATAGTAACCGGCACACAATCAGTTACAGGAAACATTACTGCCGGTAATGCCAACATTATTGGAACCACATCAAGCACGAGTAAAACTACAGGAGCACTAACTGTAGCCGGAGGGATAGGCGTCGCTGGTACAGCATACACAAATAGATCAGTTACACAAGGTGCATACGGTAATATTATTCTAAATGAATATACTGGTATCTACAATCAAAAGGACACCGGCACTTCGTTAATTCAAACCACAACCAACGCACTGTCGGCTGGACTCGGTATACAAGTAGTTGGTGGTGCAGGCAACGGGTCTCAGATATATTCAACCGGCACAATGGATATCAAAGTTGGCGTAGCCGTCCGGGCAGAAGATGTACCAACCGGCGGCA
>JAULBY010060701.1:0-10496 GCA_032358315.1 Ophiocytium majus | reverse complement strand
GGGCGCGGCGGGCTTTGCGGCGCTGCTGCCGCTGCCCGGCGGCAGCGGGCGCGACGTGGCAGTGGCAGTGGCGGGGGAGGCGGAGCTGGCGGCGTTCGCGCTGGCGACGGGGCGGCCTCTGGGGCGCGTGGCGCTTCCCGAGCCGCCGGCGCGCCCACCGGTGATTGGCGATTTTGACAATGATGGTGCGGAGGACGTGCTCGTGGTCGGCGCGGAGTGGGTCGTCGCGCTGAGGGTGCAGCGGGAGGTGGCGGCGCGCCTGCTGCTGGCGCTGGTCGGCCTCGTCCTCACGGCGCTCGTGGCGGTTGTAGCGGCCGTGCAGCAGAGGGAGGGGGGGAGCGGCGGCGGCGGCAGCGGCGGCGCGGCGGCGCGGCGAGCGCTGAAGCGCGCGACCGACTGAGCGCACAGCAACGGCGGTGATGGAGTGTGCGCGGCGGCGATGAAGTGCACGGGAACTGCTGCTGCTCAGCAGGACTGTGGCTGCTCGCGGCAGCGGCGCTGCTACTGGTGGTGCTGGCGAAAGCGCTAAGCGTGTTGCTGGCGGCGGCGGCGCGCAGCAGCGCCAGGGGGCAGTGGCGTTGCGCATCAGCGGGCCGTGCGCCATGCGAGCACTGTGCTCCAGCGACAAGTGCCGGTTCCAGGCGCTGCCGCTGCTTGCAGCTGTTTGACCAGCAGGAGCATATGCTTTTAAGCAGAAGCATGCCGCAACGACACATGCGGCACCTGAAACCGCAGCAGCTGTGCCGGCGCCACCTTGACTCAGCGGCAGCGCCACGAAACCGCACACCCGCACCGGCACGTCCCACGCCGCACACATCTTCGGCCGGCGCAGCTGGCACTGATGCTGCAACGATCGCCGCATGCGGGTCAACACCGGCTGCGACACAACCGCGCTGTCATGCAAGGCTCTGCCTCTGTGTGCAGCAGCGCCAGCTGAGGTCGTTGGCCCTTTCAGCTGCCCGCCGCACAGCTGCCACTCCGCGGTGGGCGGGTGGAGGTGCGGCTTCGCAGGCAGCGCGCCGCCCCCCCCGTTCCGCCCGCACGCCCCACCCGCCGCAGGCCATGCCAGGTGCCGCTGTGGGTTTTGGCGGCGCGCCGCTGGCAAGTTGCTGCGACTGGCACCACACGCGAGCAGGCGCCGCTGCGCTGTGTGAGTCATCTCACCGGCAGCTGCCGCCGTAGTGTCAGGCGGTGAGAGCGGTGCTGCCGCGCCGTTTGCCGCCTTGGCGTGCCTGCTTCAGACAGCAAGACGTGCAGGCGGGCAGCCATGGCGTGCGCGCGCGACGCCGTCAACGCTACCGCACAGTCGCAGTCGCCACCAATGGCTGCTGGTGCATAATTTTTTTCTTTGGCCGATGACCCACCACAGAGGGTTCGCTTTTGGTCTGTGCGCTGCCATTCATCTGTGATGCCTGTCGTTGGTTTGCCGCGTGCCTGCTTTTCGCATTGCTGGGCTATGGCAGCAGTGCTGCAGGAAGAATGACTGTGATGTGAGAAGGCACCCGCTTGTATGCGAACGCAGAGCAGCAGAATACTTTCCAGTGTCACAGCGCCGTGCATGGTTGTCCAGCATTGCCACCTTGCGCTTGCGCGCATTGCCGCGCCAAGGAAGACAAATTGGCAAGCTTGCGTCAGGCAAAGATATGCCAGGGCATTAAAGATCAGAGACAGTGCAGTGACACTCATGAAATGTCAGCGTCAGCGATGGAGCACCCAGGCAGCGCTGTCTACATTCAACGCAGTTGTACACGGGTGTCACCACTGCGAGCAGGAAAGCCAAAGCAGAGAAAGGGCAACAGCATGGAACCGCCTGTGCCCTCCCCGCCCCCAGCACCACCTAGGCAGCAGCTGCTGTCAATTGACTATAGCTGGTTGCCGACCGACAACAAGAAGTACTGCACCCGGCAGTGTATCGGCACGGCGTAAACCACGGGTACACACACTCATGTGCGCTGACATGCGGTCGCCGCAGGCACACGCAAATTAGGGCGGCAGAACCCTGCGAGCGCATGCTGGCGCCGCCATAACGGGGGCGGTGACGCACCCCGCGGAAACCATGCATACTCGCCACAGCAGCAGAAACGCTGTGGCCCAACTCAACATGCACCCCAAGGAGTGCATACGTTAACTACCAGAAACAGACCTCTGGCGCCTCGTTTGAAACCGCTGAAGCAGCGGTGCTGCAGGGTGGCACTACGCCTCCGATCTCCCGCGCGACAGCCGGTGCAACAACCAGCCGCGAAGGATGCGGTGGCAGCCGCGCTCGTCACACAATACCGATGTGGGCTGACCGGATAACATCCGCAGCACCGCCGGCGCCGCCCAAGAGCAGCAACGGCCGCCTACAGAGTCCCCGCCACCCAACCTGATGACAACCTTCTGAAGAAAGCCGGAAACGCGCTACGCCCCTACTCTAGTACAGCTGGTGCCGCTCAACGGGCGCCAGCACACGCTCTAGGCGGCACGCCAAAACGACAAGCCGCCGCTGCCGCTGCCGCCAACAGCCGTGCACTCAGCAGACGCCGTCCATGGTGTCATCGAAAAAGCGCTGCGCGTCCATGGCGTTGCCAGCGGCGCCCGCGGCGGTCGGCAGCAGGCACGCGGCGGCGGCGGCGGCCGTCGCGAACGTCGCTCCCGCGCAGCCGAGCGCCGACACGGCCGTCTGCGTGGTGCCGACGCCGAGCTTGGTGAGCTGCGCCGTGAGGACGGCGCAGTCGTCGGCGCTCGCCGCGCAGAAGGCGCCGCACTCCGCGGGGTAGGCCCCCTCGCACGCATCCTGCCAGCAGACGGGCCCCTCGCCCTGCAGCGCGCATGTGGGCGGCAGCGCGGCGGCGGCGTGCGGTTTACAATAGCATGTGCGAGTGTCCACTTGCGACCACGGGGTGCTGCCCTCTGGTTGTCAGCTGGGCTTTCGCATGAGTGGTACCAGTGCACGCACGTCGGGCGGCGCGGCGGCGGGCGCAGCCATGAGCGGCGGCGGCGGCGGGGCAGAGCTGTGAACATGGGCGGGACGCTCTGGCGTGCGTGCCAGAAAGGGAAGCCAAAGACAACTGATGCAATAACATGGGAAGCCGCGGTTGTTGCCGGGCGCTGCAGTTTGTGCAGAGCTGTGAACATGGTCCGGACGCTCCGGCGTGCGCGCCAGAAGGGAAGCCAAAGGGAAAATGAGGGGAAACATGGGAAGCGGAGGTTGTTGCGGGACGCTGCGGTTTGACGGCTGGGCCCACCTTGGTGCTGTCAGTGCACGCATCATAGCAGAGCAGGCCAGTCTGCTCCTTGCCCGAGGGGCACACCAGGGCGGATGTGGAGCGCGTCACCGCAGGCTTGGCGCAGCTGTTGAGGGGACGACACATTGCAACGCAGGCGTCATGGGGTGGTTCCCGGTGTGAGCTTCAGAGGTGCGCTGCATAGGGCGCGGCACACAGGGCGCGCACTTTGCCGCACACACCACCACCAGGGGGGGAGGGGGCACCAGCACCTGACCACAACGGGAACCAGGTCGAGAAGCGCGCGGGGCGTCCGAGTGGGCAGGCCGGACTGCCATAGGATTTACCGCCATCTGGAGTCCCTACACTACCTCACGCACTGTGGTGGAAGTGGCCATGCCTGGGTAGCGGTGACTGGGCTACGCACGTAAGACAGCTTGTTGCAGCTCTCTTGTCGCTTGAACAGTGCAGGTGTGAGTTGGAGTGCTATCAGACGAGCAGCGGAGTACACGCGTGCCGCCCACACTGTGTACTGCCTTCCGCACGCAAGCAGGCACAACAGACGCATGGTAGGCGTGAAATGCACAGGTTGTACAGGGGGGTTGGCGATTGGAGCTTGCGTTTGACACAGCGCTCGGCAGCGCCTAGAATGCCACCCTCACGTGCCTCTGTCGCTCGCCGACAACAATGGCTGACAACAATGACGCCCATTGAGGTCAAAAACACCAAGAAGTTGTACCGCACAAATACACAAGGACACACATGCACCTTGGGAACCCCAGTGCGCTGTGCACCACTACTTGCTGCGCGCACCACCGCTTGCGCGTCACGTAACGACACACAGAGACGGGACGCGGACATGTAGGGGTCACTCACCCCACTCCAACCGGTGCTGTATCACATATTCTGGTGGCAACTTTGCGCAGAGCAAAACACTGGGAACCACGCCAGTACATCACAACAAAAATCTTGAAACTTGGTGCGCGAGTTCCTTCGGGACTGAATAGCTCACCCTGCGGCGGCGTCGTCCCAGCCGTCCGGGCAGTCGGGAGTACACAGGACGCAGCCGGTGGCGTGCGCGCCGCCACCACACCTGGGGTACGCCATGGCGGCGCACATCTCGCAGTCGCCGCCGCTGTCGTCCTCGCAGCGCCGCACCTAAGCGAGCCACGCCAGTGCGTGCAGGTGGCCACAGGCAGCGGCGCGTCAGCAGGGCCACGCGCCGCAGCAACGCGCATGCAGCGTGTGTGGCCAAAATGGGGCTACAGGTGCTGTACTGTGCACCTGCCGCGGTTCGTGTGCACCGTTGCAGGCGCACACACTTCCGCGGGGGCAGTAGATGTGCAACTGTGGCCGATTTCAACGCAATGGAGTGTCTGTGCTCAGGCATGAAGAGCGACACGAGCTGCTGCCACCCGGGTGCCTGGCGGCAGGGGCAGTGAGCTACAATTGGCATTGCGTATGTAAACGCCTCCCCTCTGGATATGCCAGTGTGGATGCAGCAACTGTTCGCTTGTAGGTTTCAAATGAGATCACGTCACCCAGGCAGGGCTTTTGGCTTTTTGCCATGTGGTACTGTAAGCATGACGAGCGGAGGGAAACAGCACATACTACTAGGAGTACAATTAACGAGTGCTGGCAGCACGCTCATGCCCTTCGTGCCCGTGACACGCAGCCACAGACAGGGTGGCAGTGGACGGCCACGCACCACATTAGTCTCACCATATCCTGGTCGTCGAAACCATCGCCGAACTTCCAGGCATAGCCCACCCCGCGCATATATGGCTCCGGCTTCACACCTGCATCACACATAATGGGCGGTACACCTAGTTCAGTTGCTGCGGTGGTGCTTTCGTGTGTGTTTGAAACGCACAGGCACATTGGCTGTGCAAGCGCCACATGCCAGTCCGCGGCGGGCCATCACAGTCGTTGTGGACCCAAGTGCTGTTGATGGGCAGCGCATCCGCATGACGTTGAACAGGCATCATCCAGTCGCCACACTGGCAGCACACGATGAAGCCACCGCGGCGGCGTGGCGCTCCAAGCCAGGCTTGTAATGGCATCACACATGTGATACCACTGGTAGGTGACACCCTACCCAAACTAAATAGACATGCGCTGTACAACTCTACACATGATAAACATACTTTAGCATACCAACGGCCGAAGTCACAGTGCCCTGCCAGGCGTAGCTGCGGCTCGCATTGCGTCACAGCGCCCCTGGTACCGTGGGTACGGCCTGCGCCCACAGCTGGTGAGCGACTGCACATGCCGCTGTGATGAAAGTATCACGTCTCTGTGCGGCACACGCGCATTGGAGCCACCCAACACCCCAAGCACAGTTGACGCACACAGCGGCGTCTGCTGGCGGCACGATGCACGAGGCGCACCAACAGGCCGACACCGGGAGCACCACAACCTGCTGGTGTCCCTCTTAACCCAGGTAGGTACTGCTCAGCAGCAGTACCTACCATAGCTGCATTAAAGTTAGTTATTTGAGATCTTGAGAAAGCCCTTTGGCCCAAAAGGCTAGCAACACTGTTATACTTCTTGAAGTATTTGATGTCACGCATAAAGGGAACCAATAAACAAGTACAATTTGAAAAAAAAACTGGCAAATGGCACACGCGTCCACTCACAAAACATGCCAATGTCCTTGAAGCCGTCGGGGCAGCCCGGCCAGCACAGCGGCCCCACCGCGGAGTGCCCCTCCGGGCAGTCGCTGTAGCAGAGGCCCTGCTCCTCGTTGCGCTTGTCTTCCGGGCACGCGTCGATCGGCGAGCCCGCCCCCCGCCCGTAGCTGCGCTTGTAGCAGCCCCTGGGGCCGCCGCCTCCCAGGACGCCTGTGCAAATGCGCGCGGTTGGTGTATGTGGTGGGCAAACATGCGAGTGGCTGGGGCTTTTAGAATGGCTGCTGGTGGTTGTTGCAGTGGCGGCCGCTTTGGGCGGGCAGCAGAGGGGAGTGCCTGGGGCCGTGCTGCTGGTGTTCGTACAACACTGCATTTGCCGCACAAGGTGGCTTGACCCATGTGTAGAGGTCGTGTGGGTGTAGCATGAAAGCTGCATTGTGTAATCATTGTGACACGATTTGAGAGTGTACTTTGACACTGGCACGCGACTCTCAGGACAGCGAATATACACTGGTTATGCGTACGAGTTCACTCTCGCCGTTGCTGCAGCTATTGTCGCCATCATGGCTGGCGTTGAAGGAGTTTCCAGCGCTGGAGCCGCTGCTGCCGCGGCTGCTGGTGGTGGTGGCGGTGTTGCTTGTGCTGCATGTCATGCAACTGCAACTGCTGCCAGCAACGGGTGGGCTGCTATTGCTGCTTGTTGCTGTTGCGGTGCCGCTACTACGTCGCAACTGCTGCTGGCACCTGCCGAGACACACACACATGCCTACACTTGTAGCATGCTCTCATACCCCCATCCGCTTTTTGGCAGCACGGCAGCCTTCACGGCGGCAGCTGGGCGTGTATCTTACCAGGCAGCAGGGTGTCGCCAACGTCGCCAGGGATATCTAGAGCCTTGCGCATCGGCGCTGAGGCAGCCCAGGCGCTGGGTGCTACCGTCGTCAGCAGCACCAGCACCGCCAACGCTCTTGCTGCTGGAGCCTTCATTGGTGTAGTTGTGCCTACAGGCTTATGACGTCTGCCAGACCCTGACTGCCAGGTACCAGTGCTCAAGTGCTGTGCCACCGCCACCAGGTGGTGAGCCGGCGAGAGGCGGCGGCCAAAATGGCGGCGCAAAGGAGGGAGGGGGGTGAATGGAGTTACCGCTGCCCCAAAGCCTGTTTGTCCACCAAGTTCGAGTTCTTGAGAGAGAGTGCCCTGTTCTGCCGAGGCGCCGAAGTGAGGTGACGCGCCCCCACCACCGCCATCGTGACGGCGGCCGCCGGCCGGCGCCGAGCGCGCTGCCGCCGGCACACGTGCGCACCTGTGCGGGCGGCCGCTGCGCTGTGCAACAAACAGTCCACGAGAAAACCAAAAGACACCTTCCGAGGAGCACACTACCGAACGTGGCGGCGCCGTGACAAGCCAGCCTTGCAACCTCGACGCACGCGACGGCCGGCCGGCTTGCGTGTGCGCGGCGATCGAGGTGGCGATGGCGCCATGTAACACGATTGTATCGCCGTGGCGCCGCGACGGCGTTCGCAAAGGACACCGGTACCGGCGCGCTGCGTGCTGACGGAAACGGCGGTTGCCGCTGGGCGTGGCTGTGCACACGCGTTGCGCCTGCCTGGTGCGGCGCCTGATCACCCTTTGCACCCAACGCATGCAACCATGGCAGCCGTTCAGTACACCTGCGCCGGTGCCGTGACACACCGTGTGACTGCTGTGCTGGTTTCCTGAGCCCCCTGCTGCTGTGTGTGCCTGGCTCTGTCTCCTTGGTACCTGGCACCACCGGGGTACCATACGCCATAGTACTACTAGTACGGCCATACGCGCACAAGTGGTGGCAGAGTGCGCCTGTGCCCGCCCTGTGTGGAGCATGTCTTGCCTACGCGGTGCAACATCAACATATACAAACTTAAACATGTGTTACGTAACAGCGGCAATACGCCTCCCGCTGGTGCTGCAACAGCAGTGGAGCACGGCTGTGCCCCTTCCATGTGGAGCACCGCTTGGAGCGCAACCGCACATATAAAGTGTGAAGCAGCGGCAACACGCCTTCGCCATTGGTGTGCCGCAACCGCAGTGGATTCGGGGCAGGGCCACCAGTGCTGTTTGGGTGCAGCTGATGCCCTGCATGTAGTGCACCCGCTGGTGCCTTCAACGTCAGCGCCTTGCGCGTGCTGAGCAAGGCATAGGCCTATTGACACAGGTGGTGTATGTTTAAGTAGGTACTTCTGAGTGCTCTGGCAACATGCCAACCTTCCCTTACATAGAGTACGCAGTACTGAGCATTGCCAGCTTTTTTGCTACCTGTCTGATCCCTTTTTCTGGCCACGCGCCCCGTGTGCAAACGGCTTTCCGCGCCCTAAGCGGAGTCCAATAAAAGTACTTCTGAAGCGGTTTGGCTTACTCACACTTGTGGGCGTGCAAGAGATGCTAGTACCGGTGGTATACAGCAGTGTCGTGCATGCTGGAGTTGTGGTACCGGTGTGCAGCGTGCGCCACAGCGTTTTATGCCCGTGCCTCGTGTATACATGCACTGTCAATGCCGCAGTTGCTTCATGAGTGTGTTGGACACGCACTCCAACATATTTGGGGCGCTCACAGATTTACGGGTTTGGCAGCATCACCCTGCCCATGCATGGCAGGCATTGTGACGCCGTTTTGTTACCTAACTGGCTCCGGAGCAGGCGGCGGGCTGGGTGCGTTGGTGCCATGCGCAATTGGTAGTAGCATGTAGGCCGCTAAGGTATGACGTGCATTGTTCGATACCTAGAAGTACATACTGCATCAGCCACACACCATGTGCCCCGGGCTTCCCGTGTCCCACGTGGTATTTGATGCAACTTGAAGTACTTTTATTAAACTCCGCTTAGGGCGCGGAAAGCCCTTTGCACACGGTGCGCATGACCAGAAAAAGGGATCAGACTGGAGTAGCGAAAGAGCTGGCAATGCTCAATACTGCGTACACAAGGAAGTACTGTGCTGTGAGTACTACGCTGGCGCCTGTTCACGGGTGTGCAGTACCAAGTGAGACACACGGCACAGGGGCCGCCACACAGGCTATACACCCTCCTGCACCGTATGCTGCAGCACATTCGTTTCACTGTGGCCTGCACACCAAAACTGGAGGCAATTTATGTGAGGAAACAATACGGTACTACTAGCACCAGTAATCTATTGTGATGCAGTGGCAGTAATAGCACTAGTGTTGCGTGTGTATATACCGGGGGGCCAGTCACACTGCGGCCTGCGCACCAAATGCACAATTTAAAATGGTGCGTGGCAGTGGCATGGCCACATGGCGGCATTCACATGCCCTATGCAGCGAGCCCGCTTACGCCAGCAGCTCTGTGCACACAAGTGCAGAACACACAGGGGGATGCCTCAGAACAGGCACCAGCTGCTCACAAGGACCTTCCGCAGTGCATGCGCTGCTGCCATCACCGCGCATCACAAGGGGCTGCCGTGATGACAGGCCGGCCATGCCAGCAGTGACCACAGGGCATGCCAGCCATGCCAACAATGACCACAGGGCATGCCGGCAATGACCACAGGGCTTGCCATGCCAGCAATGACCACAGGGCATGCACAGCAGCAGCAGCAGCATTGAGACGGCAAACACACAACAGAGGCGGGCGAGAAACCAGCCACACACAGCTGACCAACACAGTGATTGTTTTTTTGTGGGAGTTCTTTCCAACAAGTGGGGAGCAGGGACAGATGCCGCTCTGCATGGGAGCAGCCGCGCACGGTGTGCGCACAGCGCCTTCCACCTAAATTTTGTTTGTGTGTTCGCCGCAGACATAAATACAGGGCCGGGGAACCCAATACATACAGTCGGTCTGCCCAGAGGCTGCTGGGGACCCGGACACAACGTCAAAACCTCGAGGCCGCGTGTCACGCCGGCAGTGTGTGAGGTGCTCAGCAGCACAGCTACCTGGTCACTGCCGAGTTTTAGGAGTCACGAAAATTGGTAGCGGCGCGCAAACCGAACAACGGCCGTTTTCTGTTGGGAGCCAAAAGACGCGGGCGCCCCCACGGGGCGGCGCCGCCGGGCAGTATGGTTTTATAAACTAGCCACACGGCACACAACGTGAATGCCCAGCGTCGCTACTAAGAGGGTGGAGACTTGCTGGGCGGGGGAAGGAGGGGGCGGGGGGGGGGGGGGGGGGCTCACCAAGCGCCTCAATACCCCCCTAGGAGACAGGGGGAGGGCTGTAGGGGGCACGGAGCGGGTACGCAGCTCTGCACCAGCCACACAGTCCGTTGGGTTTGATTGTGTGTGTGTGTGGGCGTGGGAGGCAGTGGAGAGGTGGCGGAGCTGCGGGCGCCGCTGCTGCTGCCGCCACCGCTTTTGCTCAGCAACACATGCTCAGCAGCGCCCACGCGCGCCGCCACCTCGGTCTCCCCACCGCGCCGCACCGCCCGCGCGAGTCAAAAACTGGGGAGCTGGCGGGCGGCGTGCGCGCGCTCACTGGATGGAGGTGACGTGGCGGGCGTGCGCGCGCAGCGGCGACGGCGACGGCGACCGCGTAAAGAACGGCAGGAAGGGGCGGCTCGGCGGCAGCGCGCGCACCGCGCCCTCCAGCTCCAGGTGCGTGTGCGCGTTGCGGCGGTGGCGCGCGCTGTCCAGCTGGCGGCCATTCGGCGGCGACGCGGGCGGCGTCAGGCGCGG
>JAULBY010060690.1:0-10498 GCA_032358315.1 Ophiocytium majus | reverse complement strand
GCGGCGGTAGCGGCGGAAGCAGCAGCGGCGGTGGGGGTGATGGCAGTGGCGGCGGCGGCGGCAAGAGCGTGGCAACGGCGGCGGCGGCAGCAGTAGCGGTGGCGGCAGTGGGCGCGGTGGTGGTGGCAGCGGCGGCGGCAGTGGCGGCGGAGGGAGCAGCAGCGGTGGCGGCGGCGGCAGCGGCGTGGCGGTGGCAGCGATGGCGGCGGCGGTGGCAGCGGCAGCAGTGGTGGTGGCAATGGCGGCAGAGGGAAAGCGCGGCAGCAGCGGTCATCACGGCAGTGCGGTAACAGAAAAGCGGCAACGGCGAAGGCGGCGGCGGCGATGGCAGCGGCGCCTCCAGCAGCAAAAGCCGTAGAACCACGACTGCTTGCAAGAAACCACCCAGCGGCAAAAGCCACGTTGTGGTCCATGCACCCAGCTGCAGCCGTTGCTGCGACCGAAGGGTTTTGGCTTTACAGCGCACCCGCAATTCAGTGCGCTTTGATTTAGTGCGGTATGCGGTTCAGTGCGGGGTCCAAGAACCTGTCACAGCCCACATGTTACTGCATGAACCCAATGCACAGTGCCCCATTCGATTTAGTGCGGGTCTTGCTTTAGCGCGCGGTGCTAGACGGGTGACACTACCCCGCACTAACCTTGCAGCACGCACGGCTGGCTGTTGGTGGCACCGCATAAGTAAGCCATGTTGGAAGTTGTACTCTGAATCATCCCTAGCCCTCAAGGACACTGACCGGCGCGTGTAGGTGTGGGCGCTGTCTGGTGCTTTTCACCAGGTGGACAAATGACCCCACAGGCTTCGGCCTGGCATTTTGCCCCAGCCACGGCAGTATCTGGGCTTAGCAGCATTTTAGGTTTCTTTCACTAAATCGCGCGTGCACTGTACTCCGCCCGCGGCACAGGGTGTGCGGGAGGCCTCAGCTGCGCGCGCGCCGTCGCACATGCCTCTGACCTCTTACCACGCATGCTACACACACTGCGCACTGTTCTGGTACACCGTGTCCTTGTAAGTGCGCTTGAAGTGTGTACAAGACGCGGTCCCAAACATACCTCGAAGAACTTGTGCAGAAGTGCCATACACGCACGCGCGCGCGCACCTGCAAGAGGTGGGTGACCAAGTCTCGGTGCCTGTGTTAGGTTTTACAAAATGAAACTGGGCCCAACAGTGTGGCGGCTGCTGGTCCATAGTTCTGCCTGTGGCCACCCAGCATCTAAATCTTAGTGCCTGCATGTGCTTCTATAAGACTGATGCTCCCACTATACCGGCCATTTCGTTAGTAGCAACCATGTGACCACCTGACGAGCAGGCACATGTACTGGAAGTAGTTTACTGTATGTAGGGTTGCTGGAATCGTAATTTCGGGACATTACGGTCAAGGGTAGTTCCAGCATACCCGCTGTGGATGCCTACAGCAGCCTACGAAGCCTTCAAGCCTGTGATGGCCCTACCGTGCGGAGCAGAAAACATAATGGAAGAAGTTGCAAGTATTATAAGGTTACGGCGAAATTGCGCTCACGAATTACGGAGTAGTTTTGAAAAAAGTTACTATTTCGGCAACCCTACACATTTGTACAGTAGTGCAACACACGCCTACGCGCGCGCGCACGTAGCATCGCACCTGTGAATGGGCTTCTTGCCATCACCGGCAAGCGCGGGGCGCACATGACACACACTACAGCAGTAGTAGTGTATACATGGAAGAAGTACATAATACATAACAGTGTACTACCGTAGTATACATGGTACGTAAATACACAAACGGGTACGCACATTGTATGTACCTCAGGCACTTGGATCGCACACAAGACGGGTGTATCAGCACATTTGTACAGTAGCGCCTCATTCACACCTGTCAATAGGCTTCTTTCCATTGCCGGCCAGCGCACGGCGCACATGATGCACTATAGCACCTTTGTAAAAATGCAAATATAGAACAGGTACACACATGATGTGACAGAGGTTTATGAACATACTTTTTTTTTTTGTACAGTAGTACCGCAAGCGCATGTACCATTCGCACCTGTCGATGGGCTTCTGTCCATCGCCGGCAAGCGCGGGGCGCGGCAGGGGCGGCGGCGCACATCGCCCCGGCGGCGCCAGCAACCCCCTGCAGGGCACTCCCGCCGCCATGATGCTCTCCAGCCCAAAGGCGTCCGACTTCCTGCGGCGATGACATGATTGTCATACATTTGAGTCAGCAATATCACATAATAGGGTTCATTACTGCGTGTGTGTGTACGTCGTCAGGGTGGTATGTCACCATGATGCTCTCCAGCCCAAAGGCGTCCGACTTCCTGCGGCGACCACATGATTTGTTGTACATAGGAGTCAATGATGTCACGTTGATGTGGTATAGTAACTTCCGCGGCAATCGCATGACTGCTATACCATGTATATAGCGTGTACACATACTATAGTGTACTTCGAAGTACCATGAATCCGTGACAGAATACAATGCGTACTGTGCCATGTGCGCCGCCGCAACCTTGTGCAGCAGCTGTGATGCCCTCCGGCCCAAAGGCGTCTGACTTTCTGCGGCGACCACATGAGTGTTGTACAATTGTGTCAGCAATGTGGTACCGTAACTGACGGAGTATAACGCGGGGGTCTTGTTTAACGAGGGAGGGCGTTATGCAGCGTCATATGACCCTGTATACCGCCCCCCGCGAGGCTGGCGGCGCGTTAATAACGACAACGTGGGGGGGTGTTCTATACACATGTGGGTACATGTAATCTGCATAACGAGGGTGCATTGCATAACGCCCCCCGCGCTAGCAACAGGAAACCCCGCCGCTGACAACGCGGGGGCGCGTTATAATCCGTCAGTTACGATAGGGTGTGTTGTGCCGTGCGTGCGTCAGCGTATTGGGCCAGATACTTGGTGTATTATCAGCAGTATGTGTATGATATACTATACGTCAAATATCAGCAAAGGCGTCCGACCACGGTGACCACATGATTGTCATACATTTCAGTTTGCGATTTGTTAGGGTAGCAATTTCTGTGGCAACCACATGATTGCTGTACATTGACTCTGTAAACTGATATGATACAGGCCACGGCATGTGTGTCGCCGCGACCTCGTGCGGCAGCGGCAACGCTCGCCAGCCCACTTTCTGCTGTGGACCGCATGGTTGTCATTAGTGATGGGTCACAGTGTATACTTTTCGCATTGAACGCCGTTTAACGTACCGGTATGTACATACGTCGTACTACAACGTATGTACAGATGAACGTATTTATACGGCAAATACGCCGTATATCGCGTTTTTTGGGCGTAGAGAAATACGCTGTATTTTGTACTACTAGTAGTATAATGTATGAAATGCGTTATACGCCGTGACCCATCACTAGTTGTCATACAGTTGCGTCAGCGACGATAGGGTTCACCATGGCGTGCGTGCGTCAGGGTGGTATTTGACCATGGCGGTCCGCCACCCAAAGGCGTCCGACTTCTGCAGTGACCACATGATTGCTGTACATTTGAGTCGTGATACAATAGCAGTTGCTGCGGTGTGTCGAGGCTACACATGCCGTCAGGTGGAGCAGGTTCTGCTAGCATATACTACTAGTAGTAGTAGTAGTACTACTACTACTACTAGAAGGGCGCCCCCTCAGCGCTGCGCGCGCGTGAGGGCTTTGTAGGTTTTGCATAGCTTGTTTGCATAGCATACATTGAGACAACCAGCCTCTCCATGTGACCATCGTACACAACACCCTGCCGCTCTTGCGTGCCCCAAGTGCAAGTAAATAAAACTACTACTAGTATTCCTCAAATGTATAACGATCATGTGCTCATGAAAGCGGCGCGCAGACCGCAGCGTCAGGGCTGCTGTGGAGCAGAGGCGCGGCTGCACACGCCCGCAGGCTGGGTCGCTGAGCATGCTGAAGAGCGATGCAGCAGGCGCCAGGATTGAAGATACTCCGAACTGCCCACACACACTGCCCACACAGACTTGAGACAAGAAATGAAATCGAACACTAATAAAACCCAAAACCTCAACCACATGAAACCTAAAAAATCCCTGCACGGTTGCTAGTCTGTGTGGGGGTCTGTGTGGGCAGCGTGGATTATGATTGAAGTTGAAGTACATGTTGGCAGGATTGACGTTCGCAGTTTGCAGGATTGAAGTTGAAGTTGAGGGTGGCGGTGATATGGTGGCACGTGGCGGCCAGCATGCCGGCACATTGACTGCTACCTAATGTTCCCAGCCGAGATCGGCTTAGCCGGTCGGCTTCGGCTTAGCCGACAAGCCGAGCCGGTCGCCCTCCGGCTTTTTTCGGCTTTTCAAATTTGCGTGTAGGAGCCTGTAACGGATGCAGCAGCGCCTATCCACACCCCCAGGGCATTCCACGGCGTCTCATGCCCCCCCCGCCACAGTTGCAACAGTGGCGCGGCGGTGCAGCTTGTTGTGCACTCCACATACTGTGCTGAGCAAAGCCGGTGCTCAGCCTC
This sequence comes from Ophiocytium majus, assembly GCA_032358315.1. Lineage (NCBI taxonomy): Eukaryota > Xanthophyceae > Mischococcales > Ophiocytiaceae > Ophiocytium > Ophiocytium majus. The sequence goes on along the minus strand of JAULBY010060690.1, from coordinate 6,041 downwards.
GCACACTGCTGAGCAGTGGTGCAGTGGTGGATCCATGGATGCAGCACCAGCACACGCGCGCGTGGGTAGCCAGCAGCAGTTTTGAGGTCTTAGGCGACGACGAGGATGGCGATGTTGAGCTGCTGGAGAGTGCCCAGGGCCAGATTGCCAGAGATGGGGCCAGTTAGGATGGTCCGCCTCGGTCACTAGGGTATTTGGAGCGAAAAGCCGGCCCCAGAAGGCCAAGCCGATCGTGCGCGCCAGGTACCGGCTTAGCCGAGAAAACCGAGCCGAAACTCACACCCACAAGCGGTAGAGCCGAAACCAACCTCGGCTGGGAACATTACTGCTACCTGCACACACCGGTAGAGAATGTGAACTAAGTATACACACTTACACAGTAATGACATGCTATGGTACCGGACGGCATGCTGCAGGCGGAGATCATGCACCTCCTCATGGCCATCGCAGTCGAAGTTGAAGTTGTAGTTGACGGTGAAAAGGGTAGCCAAAATAGGCCTTTACGAAACACCCTACCCACCCTTGAGATCAAAGCTGAAATAATAGCTATATGGCCTTTAAGCGGACTATTCTTCTGAGAACAAGGATTGCTTTTTTGGCAGTGTTTTTCATCTTTTTTTCACGTGTTGGCATGTGGCCTTAGCCAGCATGCCGGCACATCGACTCCCTGCGCGCACTGGCAGACAAGTACCAACCAAGTGTACATACTCTACACAGTGCTGACACGTTATGGTTAGTGATGGGTCACGGCGTATGACGTATTTTATACATTATACAAAATACGGCGTATTTCTACGCCCGAAAACACGATTTACGGCGTACTTGCCGTATAAACACGTTCATCTGTGTACGTTATACGGCGTATTTACATGCATTATACGGCGTATGATGCGAAAATCACACGCTGTGACCCATCACTAGTCATGGTACGGGATGGCACGCCACAGGCCAACGTGAGTTAATCCCCACATTGTTTTGCATAGTCAGCTGTAATAAACGCTGGGGTACATTATTTATTCATGTAACGGTACTTCGAAATGCATACACTCAGGCAGAGTTGTGTGAGAGGCTCCCAGAGTGACGTGCCCCCTCCCAGTTAGAACCTCATACTGCTAAGCTGCTTTGGAACGCGACGGCACATGGTATGGGCGGCATGCTACAGGCGGAGCGCACCAACCTCATCATGGCCATTGAAGTTCAAGTTGAAAATGAAGTTGAAGTTGCTACAGGCGGAGCGCACGCACCTCATCATGGCCATTGAAGTTCAAGTTGAAGTTACAGTTGCTAGAGGCGGAGCGCACCCACCTCATCATGGCCACCGGCAACAGAATCCCCGACGTGTCCAGGGTTTCTTTCGCATACTTTTTACACAGTGATGACACACGCTGTGGTACGAGATGGCATTCCACAGCGGAGCGCACGCACCCCATCATGGCCATTGAATTTGAAGTTGTAGTTGAAGTTGCTACAGGCGGAGCGCACGCACCTCATCATGGCCATTGAAGTACAAGTTAAAGTTGAAGTTGCTACAGGCGCAGCGCACGCACCTCATCATGGCCACCGGCAACAGAATCCCCGACGTGTCCTGCGTGTTGCCCGCCGGCATGTCGGTGAGCTGGTCGTCATTGTTGAGCACCACCAGCGCTGCCCCGGGGCCAATGTCGCTGCCTCCCAGAACCTGTTACAGTTACACATGAAACCGCCATCAATCAGGGCACGTATATGAGCCCATTCCCACTGTTAAGCACCACCAGTCAGCGCAGGTGAGCCGTTGCACATGAAACCGCCATCATGGAGTGGCATGTTTTTATAACGCTCGTCCTGGCTGTTGAGCAGCATCAGCGCCTACGTCTAAGAACCTGGTCACTGCAGGTGAGCAGTTACACATGAAACTGCTATCAACTAGGGCATGTCAGTGAGCTCAAGTGGATGTTGAGCAGCACCAGCACCCCCGTCAGTGCAGGGGAGCAGTTACACATGAACTGCCATCCAGCAGGGGGATTACTGCGTGTTTGTGATCTCATCGTCATGGTCTGAGCACCACCAGCGCCGCTCGGGGGCTGATGGCGCCGCCCCCCAGAACCTGTTGGTGCACGGTGTAGGCGCATGGGGGCTGTTACACACGACACCGCCATTAGTTACAGATGCTGCAGCTGGCAATAAACGCTGAGAATTTTCTCGGCTTGTAGCATTGCGGTATGCATTGATATGCCATGCAATGCCACATGTACTTCGTATAGTACGTCGTGGCATACACAGACATGGAAGTACCCACACATGCAATGCAAGCTCACATGTGCATTTTTACTTTTGCAGTGTGTACATGGCACGTACCACACGTACACATGAATACTTCATAAGAAGCACTTGAAGTATGTACGTAAAAATACTAGATCATAACTCCAGTATATATACACGAATGTACATACATGCATATATTTCACAAGTAAATTTTGACGTTTATGTACTACATTACTGTACTGATAGTGTGCAATGAATGCAACGCCCACCTCCTGTATGTTGGCCGCCTTCTCAACAAAGGTGCAGTCGCCGCGCCGCACCGCCACAACCGCGCCAGCGCCGCTGCCCACGCTCTCCAGCGCAGCCTCCACCCCCGCTCCGCTGAGCACCGGCGACTGCGCTCAGCAGCAGGCGCAACCAGAGTACGTTTGCTCAGCAGCAGCCGCAACCAATGAGCAGATGCAAGAGCAGGAGTGCTCAGCACAAGTGGAAGAAACCCCCCTCCGCTGAGTGTGCTCAGCAGCGGCCGCAACCAGACTAAGTTTGCTCAGCAGCAGCCGCAACCAGAGAAAATGTGCGTAGCAGATGCGAATCAGCAGGTTTCCTCAGCACAAGTGGAAGAAACCACCCTGCTCCGCTGAGCACCGGTGCCGGTGCTCAGCAGCAGTCACAACCAGTAAAAATGCTCAGCAGCAGGTGCGAACCACCAGGTGTGTTCAGCACAAGTGAGAGAAACCACCCCTGCTACGCTGAGCACCGGCGAGTGAGCTCCGCAGCAGCCCTAACCAGAGCACATGTGCTGAGCAGGTGCGAACCAATAGGTGGCGCAAGTGCACCAGTGCTCAGCAGTATGCGGCCAGCAGCAGGGTGTGCTTAGCACAAGGTGCTCACTAGGCGTGCTCAGCACATGTGCTCAGCAGATGATACATGGGCATGTGGCTCGCCTGCTGCCGCATGGCGCACCCGCTGCTGGGGCTGCTCGTGGCCACCGGCACCCTTACTTCACAATATATTATACTCTCATTTAAAGTACCAAATTACACAGCACAAAGCATACTAAACTTTATATGCTATACTGATGTGTTACATACTGGAGGCAGGTACATAGCACATACTACTACTACTACTACTGTAGTAGATTTTTTAGTGTACTAAAGTGTACGTTGTGTGGCTCACCTGCTGCCGCGCGGCGCACCCGCTGTCAGGGCTGCTCATGACCACTGGCACCCCCAAGCACACACCATCCGCCGCCTCTGTGCCGTTTAGAGTCGGCAGCTCCGCCCCCCACTCATTGGGCGCCCGCAGCGCGTACGTCCCGCGCACCAGCAGGGGCTCCAGCAGCACGAGCTCCATGCCACGCGGGTCGGGCGGCGCCACCACCTGTGGCGGGAAGATTCGACTTTGGTGAGGTAGATGTGTTTTTGAATTATGTGTGTGATCATCATAATGGTACATGCATGTATGTATGCATACATGTACACTGTACTTCTGAAGTAAATACTTCAGAAGTAGAAGTACTTCAAAGTAGTATACGCGCACCAGCACGGGCTCCAGCAGCACAAGCTCCATGCCATGTGGGCCGGGTGGCGCCACCACCTGTGGCGGGAAGACACAAGCACACTTGTGTCATGGCAAAACTTGGTGACATTGGTGCACTGCTTCGTAGTACTTCGAAATGCTTCGAAGTATGCTGTACCTCTGCACTTCAAGAGTCATAATGCACTCGAAACACAATATCCTTCCCGAAGTAATTCGAACTATGCACGTAAAAGGATACATGTACATATGTGTGTGTAGTGCCGATACCAAATATACTTCGAGAAGTATGATCTTCTGAAGTATATTATACGCAAGCATACTTCAGAAGTACTTCTACACAGTATACATAGAAGTATATAGCTCCATGCCGCAGGGGTCGGGCGTCGCAACCACCTGTGGTGGGAAGACGCAAACACTTGTGCCATGGCAATCATCACCGCACATAGGCATATGTGCTTCAGCAGTACACAATGACATACTTCAGTGAAGTACTTCAGAAGTACTTCTGAAGAACTTCGAAGTACTATGCATGTGTATCATATTGTCGGGCGGCGCACGCACCTGTTAGCCGCAGCGGCGGAGGAGACAGGCACTTGTGACATGGCAATATAAAAAAAGGCAATAACAAAAAATGGGACGGAAAGCGCACTCACGGCCAGTCCACCGTCATGATCTCCCACCAAAGTCTTAGCTGCGCGCCAAAGGCTTCACGTGGCCAGTTAGTAACTCTACGTGACTGCACCATGTTCATGTTGAATAACTCAAAGTAGCATATACTACAGCATGTCACCCTGGCGGGTGACCTGCCCTGGCAGGTCGAGCCCTAGGTAGCCTGCTGGCACCCGCTAGCCGTTTCTTTGTTCGTTTACATGCTTTGCCATGCATTTGCCTGGGCACCCAGTGGCCGTGCTGGCATACATGACATGGGCTCTTGCACGCCCACAAGGGCAAACAAATGAAACTACAGTAGTACATACTACTGTAGTACTTCGAAGTATGTACTACCAACAAAGTAGTAACTCAGGCACGGACAGTGCGCGGTCATGATCTCCCGCGCCGCGCAGTCCACTCCGAGCTTAGCTTCTGTTGAAACTTTTCTCATGGGGGTTATACGCGCATGCAATGTAAGTGTGCGTACTGTACATTGCAGTACAGACATACTACAGCAAGTGGCCAATCCGCGGTCATGATGCGCTGTGCTCCAAAATTTGAAGTTCTGTTCTGCAGGTTTCATGTAGATCAGAATTATGCTTCTACTTCGAAACGTACACCTACAGTAACACTACTCCAAGAAGTACAAATGTGTATATTCTACATAGCAGTGTTCCCTCTGTAGTACCTCGGCAACGGACAGCGTCAGCACGTGTGGCCAGCCCGCGGTCACCGCCTCCCGCGCCGCGCGGTCCGCTTGAAGCTCAGCGTTTGTTACGCGTTTCATGCGGCCTAAGCGTGCATACTGCACCTTGCAGTACACTTCAGTATACAACTATTGTTGAGTCTCCCGCGCCGCGCGGTCCGGCCCAGCAGTGGTAGTTGTGTGCTAAGGGCTCCATGCGGTCATACACATATGTGCTCGTATATATGTGTACCGGTATGTGTGACTATACAGCACTTCGAAGTACATCACCCTTACTATGCAGTATATACGTCGACGTATTATTTAGTGTACCTCGGTAACGGGCAGCGTCAGCACGCGTGGCCAGTCCGCGGTCATGATCTCCCGCGCTGCACAGTCTGGTCCAGGAGAGTGTCGACTGTGCGCTCCCGCAAGGGCGTCATGCGGTCGTACACATATGTACTCATATTGTAAGTGTGTACATACTTCGAAGTTTATACTCCGTACTATGGGTTACTACTACTACAGTACTTCAAAGTACTTCGAAGCGCGGTCCGCTAGAAGCTCAGTGTTTGTTTACCAGTCCCATGCGGTGTAAGCGTGCATGCCGCACATTGCAGCACACTTCCCAGCATACAACTGCTATTGAGTACCTACCTCGGCAACGAAAAGTGTGAGCACACGTGGCCACTCCGCGGTCATAATCTCTCGCGCTGCACGGTCCGGCCCCATCGCCGTGGTGTTAACGCCATTCACCGCAAGAACCTGGTCCCCCGCCTGAACCCCTAGCTCGGCAGCTGCGCTCTTGGGAGCCACGGCGCCCACCACCGCAGTCACCTGGCGCGGGGGGCAGGGGGGGAGGGGAGGGGGGGGGGGGGGGGGCACATCAGCTCTGGCACACTGTAAACACACTGACAGGTCGGTG
>JAULBY010060679.1:0-10499 GCA_032358315.1 Ophiocytium majus | reverse complement strand
CGCAGGAGGGAAGCAGACGGGGGAGGGGAGCCGTGATGGCAGGGCAGCAACTGTCGTTGGGTGGTTTTTGGGGCAGCGACGGAGGGGGGTGCTGCATCAGCATTGGTTTTGGGAGGTGCCACCGTGGCACTGTGGACTGGCGGGGGGCGCCGGAGAGTAGAGAGAGGGCCCAGTGTTGGCTGGTTTGGCTGGAGGCATGTGGTGCACCGCACGCGCACATGGCAATGCTACACACGTGATTCTCTTATGAGACATGAACCCTCAAGGGTTCCCTTGTGTGGTCCTGTTTTTTTGAGCTGCAAACGCACCTGTGTGCTTGAGTGGTGCTTTTGAATGCGCAAACGTGAAATGGCGTGCACGTTCACTGACACTGCAGCATATGGGGACCAGCTGCACGTCCTGCAGTGGGTTAGAGCAACAGGACGCGGATGACATGTAACATGTGCCTGGGCCGCAGGTATCGGCCCTTTGGGTGCGCTGCAGTGGGCGCGAGCACTTCTGCAGTTTGCCATGTGTTGACGCCGTGCAAGGCAGCATGCGGCGGCCACCTGCATGTGATGCAGCGGGCACAAGCTAAAGGGCGGGGGTGGTAGCAGTGCCGACATGCATGCCGGCCCCAGCAGCGGCATCCCACCCCGCCATCCACGTGAGTGCTGCCGCCAGCCTCGTACAGGTACAGCGTCACGGTCATGGTCGCGTGCCCGCCTCTTGGCAGAGTAAATCATCGCCGAGGTGAAGCGGAATGTCGGGTGCCACGAGCCCTTCGCTGTGGTCAAACCTGCGCTCCCGCCGGTGCTGTCGCAGGTGCAGCACCTGACGTGGGTAAGCGCCTGAGTCAGACTGCCTGACCGCCAAGGCACACGCGTCTGCCTTTGGCGTCATACTGCTTGATTTTCAACCCTTCTCTTCACCTTGCTATAGCATGCTAGGCAGCCTCAAGCGCAGAGCTCTGCTGCTGCTGCTGCTACTCCGAGCCCCGCTGCGGTGAATGTGCCGCGTTCACCGTTACGTGGATGGTTGTCCATCGCGGTGCCGATGGCCTTGGCCATGGCACGGCAGTGTGCTCGGCTGGTCCCTTCTGCGCAGCCGGCGTGGTCCCGTCTGCTTGCGCTGAGCAGCGCCCCGTCCGTTACGTTGAAACTGTGGAGCCAGCTTCACAACTGTATGGAGCACCACCGCCGCCGCACTCCTGCTGGTGTGGACGCCCCAGCAATGGCGGGCTTGTGCGCGCTCATGCGCGCTCTGACTCTGTCCCTGCTCCTATGCTGGCAGGCCGTTGCCCGTCCTCGCCATACACAGCAACGGCAGCAGCAGCAATCTGGCTCCGCTATTGGCAGTGCTGGTCAGAATGGTGCCTACTGCACCAGCGAGATGCTGACGCACGAAGCAGTGGCCTTCAACGTCTCTGCGGTCACGCTCACCGTGGACGGTGCCAACTGGGAGGCAGGCTCGCCACAGCAGCAGCGACCGCAACCGCAGCAACGGCAGAGTTGCATGGTGGCTCAGTTTGAAGGGCGGCACGAAGTGGCTCTGAGGCTGCTGAGAGGCAAGCACATACTGCTGGTGGGGGACAGCCTCACAAGGTGAGCACAGCAGCAGGAGCCACATCATGTGTGTGCTGACTGCAGTAGGTCGGTGTGCTGGGCTGCTGACCATCCGCCCACAAGCACCGCACAACCATGAAGAATAACGAAGTGCAAGGTGTGGCCGTTTGATCACAGCAGTGCCGCGGCAACCTTGAGGTTACCAACTAGGCGTTGCCTGCAAGCGCGATGCATCTCATCATCACAGTGTGTTTTGGGAGACAACCGGACACTGGTGGTCATCTACGTGCTGTTATAGCATTGCATAGGCAAGTGCACTTGTGGCAAGCAGCTGCCAGCCGCATCGCACTCCTCTCGAGACAGTGCTACAGCTGTAGGTCCAGCAGATCCACAAGCAGCAGCAGCAGCGACAGCAGTAGCCCGCCCAGCAGCGACTGGCAAGTTGTTGCTTCGTACTGTAACCAAGGCTTGCTGCTTTGTACTCATCAACATGCTGACAACCTGTACGCTGGCTGACGTCCCATGGCTGCGACAGGTACCAGTACCTGTCGCTGACATACTTCCTGGAGTACGGGACTTTCTTCAGCCCGCTGCCAGAGCAGACGTTCAAACACAACCAAGGCTGGACACCGTTCTATCAGGTACCACGCACTTGCTGCACTTGTCCTTGCTGACAGCACCCAGCTATGAGTATGTCGAAGTGGGCCCTCGAACATGACTGGTTGGCTGCCGCACGCCGGTGTCCCTTTTATCTCAAGTCATGGCCCACACATGCATACAAATGCACATGCGCTTCGAATTTTATGGTACATTTACACACTCTGTAGTGCTTCAGAAAGCATGTACTTCAAGAAGTAACCCGTATGTACCACTTCATGAGTAAGTATCTCTAGTACAATGATCGCAAGCGCTGTATCGTTCAAAGTAGCAGGTGCACTCAAGTGTTAACGCAAGGCCGCTGCGCTGCTCCTGCTTGCTTGCTGGCTGCAGGCCACCAATGCGCGCTTGAATGGGCACGAGGCCGCCAACTGCTACAGGCATGGGCACGATCTGATCGACAACAGGTATGCATAGTGATGGGTCACAGCGTATAATTTTCGCATTATACGCCGTGTAACACATGTAAATACGCCGTATAACGATGAACATATTTATATGGCAAATACGCCGTATATCGCGTTTTCGGGCGCAGAAATACACCGTATTTTGTACTTCGCAGCATAACGTATAAATTATGTTACACGCCGTGACCCATCGCTTGGTTTGTAGCACACGATATGACTGTGGTTGCTAGTGTGCTATTATGCTGCACCTGTACCTCAGAGGGCTGGCAGATGCGTGCACCACTGCCATGCCGCGACTGTCAATGCCAGTAATGTATAGGTGGCATGTGGTGGCCGTTATTGCCACTCCCATGGCATAGCTAAGCTGTAGGTGCATTCCACAGAGGTTGTTTGTACATTCGTGCCATCTATGCCAGGAAGGTGTAATATGTATTTGCCGACATGCTGCTTCAGCCGTGCACAATGTCAACAACCTTTCCGCGCCCCACACAGAGTCTGATAGTAGTACATTCGCCCAACGCACTTGTTTCACATGCTACATGAGCCGCACATCACGTGCACAGGGGATTCCAAGCCCAGAGTGGAGGTCAATAGAAGTACATCAATTTCAGAAAATGATGTGCATCATGTGCGCAGACAAAGTCTGGTTTGTATGCCGTGTGCTGCAGGCATGCATGGCTATCAGCTATGGGTGAGTACCTGACCATGGCTTACCATGCATCCACCCTGCCCCCTTCTACTCCCACGCTTGTGGCAGGTTCTACTACCTACCCGATGCGGACGTGCGCGTGACATTCATGGGGTGGTGGGGCGGCTCAGGCATGTCTTTCCATGGCTCATTCCTGCGCTCAGCCCTCAACGACACGGCAGCTGCCCAGGTGTGTGCGTTAACTCGGCTGCAGCCACCTGGGCGTTGTGAATAGGGTTGTGCAAATCGATGTTTTTGTCACAATTGTCGTAGTCGGCAAACCGTCATAGCTCACTCCTAGATTGTGCAATACATGCAAGCAGCGGCCTGCACCCCTGTGCAACATGTGCCGATGCCCATTTTTTTCAGGTCATGCCATGTAGGTTGGGTTGTGATGATGCGTGGGCACGGAGCCAGCTGGGTGTTGTGGCTAGCATTGTGTGCCGCTGGCATGGTCCGGTCCACCAGCCCGCCCACTGCTACCTCTTTTCTCAACAAATGATGTTGGTTTGTACTGGATGAAAAGGCATCAACCCACCTTTATGGCACTGGATCATTCCATTTAGCATGGAACTTACGAGGGCTCACTTCGTTGCAGCACAATCTGACATCGCTGTGCTGCTACTGTATCTGTGACCTGGTACTACAGTGAACTGTGAGTTTGTGTACAGTATATGCTGCCGGGCATGTGCCACTGCTTCAGGCATGCTTCGTGCACGCTGGCATGCATGGCATTGACTCGTACAGTCCCACAATTGCAAATGAACAGAACGACAGTATACCACTCTGGTAGTACGATTTACCAGGAGCTTAAAGCCCTTTGAATGTGCGCAACAGCACGCGTGCACGCCTGCTTGCAGCATGGCAGCATGACCGACTGCACACCAGCACACCCCCACCAGCCTGCCACCGCAACCAACCACCGCCGCCGCTCCCTCCGCGTCGCAGGCTCTCTGCTCCCCCGGCGCCTGCGCCCGCAACAGCGCGCCAGACCATCACTTCCTCACCTCGCCCCTCGAACTCATCTCCCAGCAGTGGCTGCACATGCTGCGCCCCACGCACGCCCTCTTCAACTGCGGCCACTGGCGCGGCTGCGGCAGCGAGGCGCAGCTCGGCGCGATCGCGCATGCCGCGGCGCGGGAGCTCCAAGCCCTAGGCGTCCCCGCCCGAAACATTTTCTGGAAAACGACCACGGTGTCGCTGGCACACGGGCCTGTGGCGCTGCCTTCCGTGGGCGCGCACTTTCAGGCGGCGGGCGCGCGTGTGCTCCCTGCGCACGGCATCACCGCCGCGTACCGGCGCCTGGTCACTGGCTCCGTTGTGGGTGGGTCACCAGCCGCCGCTGCTGCTGCTGCGGCGCCAGCAACAGCGGCGCTGGCTCGTCAGGTGGCAGCGGTGGCGGCGGGAGAGCTAAGTGGGCGGGGGGAGGCGGTAGCGGGCGGCAGGTTTGCGCAAGGTACACGTTCCCGTCCCGCCGGCACTGGCGCTGTGCACAAGCGTGATGGCACCACTAAGGGGGGGGACGCGGCTGCAGCTGGTGGTGGCGGGGCGGGTGCGGTGGCGGCGGCGGCGCGAGCGGAGACGATGGGTTCGCTGCCGGTTGACCTGGTGTACCGTGACAAGGCACACTTTAGTCCTGCCGTGTATGCTGCGCTGAACACGGTCCTGCTAAACATTATTGCGGACGGTGCGGGCGGGGCGTGAAGGCGGTCAGTGCGGCAGGGCGCAACAATGAGGCGGCATTGGGTAAGTTCGTGGATAAACGTGTGTGGCTGCGCGGGCACCACCCGGTCGGCAGCACCGATGGCAGCGGCAGCACAAGTGCGGGTCCTGAGTTGATCGCTGGGAGCAAAGCACCTAGCTGCTGAGAAGGCAGCACAGCAGGTGCTGAGCTGTGCTCGGGCACTGAACAAAGCGCCGTGCCGCTGCCGTGCCCGTGGTGGCAGCGGCAGAGACTGTTTCTGTATGCGCTGGAGTTATACGTTGTACTCGGCAGACCTACTGCGTGGTCAAAGTTGACGGTGCCAGCCCAACAAGGTGGCACGCCATGTCACCTGTGCATGCACAGGCACTGTGTGTCATCGCAGCCGGTTGTAGCCTTCTAGCATCTGGTATCTCGAGTTGTCCGCAATGCGGGCAAGTGTTGCAGCAGTGGTGCCACCACACCCCAACGTTGCGCGCACGGTAAATATTCGAATAGTCGTTGTAGGCTTGGCTGGCAGGCAGCCAGTGCGCGCAGAGCAAGCAGAGTGTTGTTTCGATCGCCAGCTCGTGTTTGAGTCAGTGCAGTGTGTAGCACACATACGCAGGTGCAGTCCACCCTGACAGCGCCTGTGACCACGCATAACGACAAGCTGCCAGAGGCTGTTTCGGTCCTTCACGTACTGCTGCTTGTGTCTGTACTTCCCTCCTGGCATGTGCACATATGACACTCCAAGTGCGCGGCATTGTTTAACCACCAACATGGGATGCCGCATGAACATGCCACCGCCTGCAAATGACTACATTAGGAAGTAGTACGCTGTAGATGTGTACACTATTGCAGGATGGACCACAGGCATGTGTGTGTCATGCACCGCCGTTTCAATTATTGTACTCTTGCCACAGCCAGCTGTTTCCAGCAGGCCAGCAGATGCAAACAAAGCATGTTCCGGGCACCAGAGCAGCCGTGACAGCGCATTCAGCGTGCAAATCCGTTTGGTAAAGCGACAGTACCATTGATCCGGCACTGGGCTACATGCACTCCCTGAGCATAAGCTACAGGGTACACCCTACCTAAAACCGCGAAAAAGCTACGGCGTTGGCAAGAAAAAGGGGCAGGGGGATATGGATGGAGTATACCTAGGGCAGCGATGTGCGCGATCGTGGATGGAACTGTAGTGTATCGATGGGGGCGGATCGCTGCCACAAGGGGAACGGGGGGTGGTAGGAAGGGTCGCGGGAGGGGGGGGGGGGGAGGGGGCATCACGTCTGGGAGATGGGAAATCTGCCGCCTTGGCAACGGTCACATATTGGGTCTGCGCAAGACCGGGTGCATTCGCACAAGGCGACAGTGCAGGAGTGCGCGTGCGTGCGGCGCACGCGCACGCCCACAGTGACAGCCGCCGCTGCGGCAGACGTGTGATGGCCCGGCAGTGGAGGCGGGCTTGCGGGAGGGAATGCAGACGCGAACCGGGGGCGTGGGAGAACGGAGGGGGAGGGGGGTGTATCTGCGGAGCTCGGAGAAATGCTACTTGCCAACAGCTTGAAAAACCTACGGTACAGCCAGCGACCGCCCCTACAGCCAAGTCAAAATCGCGGGCGGCGGTGGGCTAGAGTAAGGCGACAGAGTGTCGCTGCGGCGGGCGGCAGCAAAAATGGTCGCGCAGTGCGGACACCCACGCTGCGCGCACGCCGCCATAACGTACTACTGGTGATGTACCGGCAGCACGCCCGGTGCTGGCAGGCACCGGCGGCAAACGAGCGCTAGCACAGGCGGCACACTGACAGCTTCTGGCAGCGTGCAGCGCTGCTCAGATGGTGGGGGCGCCATCCTTGTCGGCCATGGGCGCCGCCTTCTTGACAAGGCGTGTGTCTTCGCTGGCGTCGGCGTCCACCTCCTCCAGGGAGCGGCCCTTGCTCTCGGGCACAAAAAAGAGGTTGGTGATGAGGCCCAGGCCGTTGGTGGCCGCCAGGATGGCCAGGGACGACTGCAGGCCAATGCCCACGTTGCCGTACGCGGCGCGGTTGCTCGGGCTGCGCGGTGAGGGGGGGGGGAGGGGGATGAGTGTGTGTCAACGATGCACAAGAAGTGGCGCAGCAGTGCTGCACGTGGTGCACAAATATGCCAAAAGCCAGCAAGGCAAGGCACCTGGGAGGGGGTTAAGGTACCGGAGGCAGCAGCATGGTGTGCATAGTACAGCGATACATGATGTTTTGCGCTCGGCTGCAAAGAGAGGCGGCAGTGTGACGCGTATTCATACTTCGCGTATGCACACGCATGTGGAAGGCATGTGTTTTGTGGTGCTACCAGTTGCATTGGCACACAGCAGGCGCGAGCTGCACTACCGTGGCTCACAGGAGGTGAACTCACTTGTTGGGGTCCTTAAGGGCGTACAGGAACCCAAAGGCGCCAATGATGGCACCAGCCTGGCCGCAGGCGGCGCAGAAGCCGTGGGCAGAGCAGCGCCAGGCGGCAGGGAACACCTCGGAAGGAATCACGAATGTGGTGGCGTTGGGGCCCCTGTGAATCATGAGGATGGCACAAGGCAGTGAGGCTGTCAGCACCAGGAGCAAGAGGATGCAATATGCACTGGCATGCTGGCCAAGGTGTGGTAAGACGGCGCTTATGCTTGTAGCGGTGAATTGTGGCGATGGCAAGCGGGTGCAAATGCAAAATCGAGCATGATTGTTCTGCACTTGTGACTCACCAGTTGGCGAAGAAGAAGGTCAGGGCTGCAAGCAGGAGCACCAGCAGGGGAGAGCAAAAGGCAGAAAGCGAATGAGCAAATACAACAGACCAGCTTTTGCAGGATGCACAAGGATACAACAGTGGCATCACAGCAGCGGCGTCGACTGGTTGAGTACACACGAGCTGACAGCACACCACAAAAGCAGCAACTGAGCAGCAGGTGCACATGCAAGCTATGCCACAGGCACACAAAATGCCAGCGTTGCATGGCAGCTGCGCGCTGACTGGTTGACACCGCACTTGCTCACAGCGCACCACATAGCAGGACACTGCAGCACATGCAAGTGATGGCACTGTACAGCATGCCCATGCAAACCCTCACCGTAAAGGCAGACAAAGCCGGCCACATCATCCAGAAGGTCGTGGTAAGCACCGGCCAGGATAGCCATTAGGGTCATGAAGAAGTAGCCCATGGTCTGGATGTTCTTGCGGCCCATCCTCTCAATGGTGAAGACGGTCATCCAGTAGCCCGGGATGGTGGAGAACCAGGATAGCCTGTGCATGGGCGCCATGTCAACAAGTGCAGCAACAAATATAAGCGCTGGGTAGCACAAGGCTGAGTGCATCACAGGCACGTGTGCTGTCGTGTGCACGACTGAGCAAACCAGCCACTCAATGTGCACGATGCTGGCCAGCACCTGTGCTGCTGAGCACACGCACACCGCTCACCTGCGCGCGGGCAATGAGGAAGGTCTCGTACAGGGGCGACATCCAGCAGCCGTCGTCCTTGCTCTTGCAGATGTCCGACAGGGTGTGGCGCAGGGTCCGAGGAGCAGTCGGCAGAGCTGTAGATGACGTTGCCGTCGCCAAAGCCCCAGCTGGCGGTGTTGCACATGGTGCCCGTGCCAACCATGGGGGAGGTGAAGTAGGGGTCCGTGTTGGGCCAGTGCACGTTGATGCACCCAGCCTGCGTGAGTGAACGAACAAGCATGAATGCGTGCTTGTGAGTGAATGAACGTGAAGAAAGTGGGTGCGCATGAATTGACATTAGTGCATGAATGTGGATGAATGAACATGAATGAATGAATATGAGTGGACCATGTTGTGTTAAGTGGGGCACCACGTCAACCCGGCCAGTTGCATGCTTTGTATATACACTTTGAAAGTATACAGTAGCAGTAGTGCATAAGAGCGCAGGTTGTGTGTGAGAGTGAGAGTGTGGCAACGCAGACCCGCACAGGCACGAGAAGTAGCTGTTGCAGGGCCCGTAACACAGTAAATGAGAACCAATCAGCACCCGCGACGGTGAAATGTGGCAACACCAGCGACAACGGCTACATGGCAACGCCAGCTCCACCAAGGCTCCACCAAGGCTCCCTTCCGCTGTCTTTCCTGACCAGAACTATTCGTGTTTTGGCAATGTGGCTCACCAATGGTCTTGAAGACGTCGCTCTGGCATGGGAGTGTGACTGCTGCATGGCCTCTGCATACTACATGTAGTACTGCAAAAAAGGCACCCATCGACACCCGACACACTTCAAGCCGCCAACACTAGCAACACGAGTGAACGAAA
This sequence comes from Ophiocytium majus, assembly GCA_032358315.1. Lineage (NCBI taxonomy): Eukaryota > Xanthophyceae > Mischococcales > Ophiocytiaceae > Ophiocytium > Ophiocytium majus. The sequence goes on along the minus strand of JAULBY010060679.1, from coordinate 1,240 downwards.
GCAGCGGCAGCTTCAGGTGAAGCCCTGTTTCCCACCCTGAAAACACACCCCAAAACACAGCCACTCAGGCACTCACCAATGGTCTTGAACACATCACTCTGGAACAGGTTCTGGGAGTAGAAGGCAATGTCGAGCAGGAACAGCACATGGCGCAGCCAAAGAGGGTCTTGTCGTACACGCGCAGGAAGCTCCTGAGGTCCTGCTTGACCGACTCGTCGGTGCGGCGGGCCACCACCCTGTGCCCCAGCACCTTGCTCATGTCCTCAGCAGCCTTCTCGTTGTCCTTGGCAATGTGCAGGGTGTACCTGGGGGGGGGGGGGGGGCGGGGGGGGGGGGGCCAGTTGGCATCACATCAGGTGAAGACAAAGAACGGCCAAGAGAGCAGGGGAAACACCAGCACTTGTCGGCACATCAATTATGGCGCAGTGACTGGTACCGTACGGCACATATATTATGGCCCACGGAGTGCGGTGTACACCAATGTGGGGCTGTGAACGCACCTGCAGCAGGGTCCATCCCTGGGGCAGCGAGTCTATCATGCCGCGCAGGTAGCCCCACCCCACGGCCATATTCTCAGGCGACGCACCGTGCGCATGCACCTGTGGCATGCGCGAGGCAGCAGCAAGTGGGAGTCGGCAATCTTGCTGCCAGGGTCTGGCCAAAATGCTTTTTAGGGGCTACAATGCACTTCAGTGCCTACTTTGCAATGCGTTGGGTGCACATTTTCCAAATGTGTACACGAAACGGTGCAGGAATGCATCCAGAAATGCTCAACAACCGCGCTTATAAATGCATCTGACTTGTACTACGTAGTACTTCAAGTAACTTGAATGCATTTCAGGTGCATTTCCAAATCACGTACTTAAAGTAGAAGGAACACTAGCTCCCAGTGCACATCCGCCTGTTCCTAGACGTGGCACAGCGCACAAGCAGTCAGCACACGGACAGACACCACACGCGCACCAGAACCGCCCCAGTGCTCCCTCCGCTGACCCAGCCTGCGTGCGCGTGCAGCAGCGCCTCTGTTCCATGGCAAGTCGCGCTGCTGCCCGCTCACTGTTTGGTGTTTGCATGCATATCCTGCTGAGCCTGTGGGTGTAAAATCCCTTGTTGCTGACACAGCACATCATCTTAAACATGCTACGTAGTACAGCACAATACATAGAGACATGGAGTGGTCTCGCCTGCGCGCCTGCTCACGGTACTTTGCGGCCCTGCCAGAGGCTTGTCCTGCTGCTGC